>WEIS01038003.1:9963-30007 GCA_013389965.1 Todus mexicanus | reverse complement strand
AGAAGAAGAAGAAAAAAAGAAAGCCTTTGCATCATGGGCACTTTTTTTTCCTCTGTAACTGATGTGATCCAGCATTCAACTTCCTCCTCTCCCAGCTCCTGGGGAAAGAACCTTTAAATCAAACAGCTGGGTCAGCACAAAGATGTAATTGCCAGGTCAGTAAACAGCAGTGACATATGAAGCTGTAAAGCAGCTGAACTTCTCTTTTACTGACTGGAGAATTTGAACAAACACAGGTAAAGTATCACTCCTCTGCTTCCGCCATCACCCCCAACTTCAAAGACCCTGCTGACTCAAGAAACCAACACAGACATCTGTGAGTAGGAACATAATTTTTGCCTCTACACCATGAAGAAGTAAGTCACAAAGGAGATTGATTGATGAAAAAGACTTCCCTGGAACAGCAGGAACAAGGCCCTTGGTCCTAAGTTGTGTGGAGGAGCCTAACACAGTAAACCAGCCACAGATAATCACTTAGGAGTAATCTTCATTAATAACTGAAGAAGGGCATATAGGCCTATTTTTCCACACTGCTGAACTGCTAGCTTGCTCTGTGGGTCCATTTTAAACTGCTACAACTAGCTGTCTCCAAGAAAGGTCTGCTCAGAAGGGACCTAATCCTGCACAGTGGAAAAATGAGTGAGCAAAAATGAGGCATCAGTCTCTTGGTTTTATTTATTTAATGTTTTTTACAAGTAGGATGTGAGTGCCGAAGGGGCTTATGCGCTTTCATCAGCTGAAATCAGTGAGCAGCTCCCCAGTTTTCAGGATCTGGCTTCTAGGATCTGATGCACAGCAAAGCATGCCCATTGATTCAACGGGCTCTGGACGAACAATGTCACCCCCGCCTCCCGCCCCTCCCTGCACACATGGCATTTTTAATGCCTACATTGTATTAAACAGTGAAAATGAATGCTTCCCTAATAATTGTTCTCAGGAAGAGGTAATATTATAGTCAAGGTGTTCTGCAGAAAGACCATGAGTCAGAGAAGAGTAATTCCAAAAACAATCTTGCCGTTAGCTGGGGTCCAAGCTGTGAAGAGTTTGTGCAGCTCTGCAAAAACAGATCCCAGTAGGACTGTAATTTTAAGTCTATCATCTTTGCTATTTCATTTTTTTTCTGTGAAGATCTGCCTGCTCTGAACCCCAGGCCAGGCTTATTGCATTGCCTGTGTTCGCAGAGGTGGAAGTACCCTTTCGATATGTGGCTTGCATCATTAATCACAGACTTTGATCCTTCTGCTCCCACTTTCGCTGTGGCAAGAGCCCAATCTCTTTTCTTCTGATACCACTCTGCAGGGCTCAGTCCTTTTGCTGCTGCACTGAGCAGCACTGCAATGTTTTCAATAGCTCATCAGGAATCTAGTGACCCAGCTGTAGCTGGAAATGCCAAAAATATTCCAGTACATACATGACAGTAACATCCAAACGTTGTTGAGCAATAAAATGCAGTGGGGCAAGTGCAATAGCCCTGGAGGACTGCAGAGACCTGTCTGGTAGGTATGAACGTGAAATGCCCAGCTCTTTATACCATGCAAGCTTCACTAATGAGTTGGACATGTCAGACAGGTGGGCTGGGCATCAAGTGTCATGCATTTCATCTGTCTCTTGGATTGGAAACTTTTCTGTGCCAGGGTTTGTGTCACACAAGCAAAAAGTTAAACACACCATTGGCTCTTTTCAGTGGCCAAAACTTCAAAAGCACAAGCCAGGGAGTTGGAGTTCTCTGGACATATGGGGGTGATGATGGAGATGCACAGGGACAGGATGGGAGGCAACAGAAAGGGGTTGTGAGATGAAAATTGTGATTAGGGACTAGAAAAACTTCTTTCCTTGTGGGAGTGGTCACACACTGGATCAGGCGGATCAGAGATGCTGTGTAATCTGTAGTTTTAGAGATACTTAGAGTGCAGCTGGACTCATCCCTGTGTCACTTGATTTATGTTGGCCATGCTTTGAGGAGAGGCTGGGACCAGGTGTAATTTGAGGTCCTGCCTGATCTACACAAGTCAGTGGCGTTATGACTGTGGCCAGTGCTGGCCAAGTCACAGCGGTTCAAGAAAGTATCCCACAGATGGAATATCTTCTTGATGGGACTGAGCTAAATTCTCCTCTGCTTTATAACTACTAAATGAGAGGATGCAAAAATCATCTTCCTCACTTCAGGGACTGTGGGGAGCTACTCTGCATCAGGCACTGTATCTGCTCTTGCTTGTTTCTAAGCTACACCTTTCACTAAGGCAGGATTTCTCTTCTGGCTGATAGCTTATTCGCAAGAAACACAGTTCCAGTCAGCCATGGAGCATGCAGTTCATGTTCAGCAGCTGACATTTCAGGAGGGATCACAAAGCCATTGGGACCCACAAGAAGCATTTTGTGGTCAAGGCACAGAGTTGAGCTGTGGGAAACCCGTCTGCCTCTTTCAGACCAAGCAGTGGAAGCAGGATGTCCCACCACACAAGGGAGTCTCTTAACTCCCAGGCCATCCTCTCTTCGGCTCCTGGCTATTTAAAGAGCCTGTGGAAAGTGGAACAGCTCCAACATGAGGGACTGAGAGCAACCCAAGCCCACAAAGTGCAGAGACGTGGTCAGGATGCTGCAGAGGAGGCTGGAGACGTGGGTTTCCCTCAAGGGCTGAAGCAGTTTGCTCTACATTGCCCACATCCTGTGGAAGAGCGCTCAGCCCAGGACACAGAGGCACCAGCACCTCAGCGCATCCTGCTCTGTGTCCTGCCACTGCTTCAAGGAGCACCCACAGCAGGAGGGGAACAGGTGCCTGGGGGTGTTTGCTGAGGATCAGACGAGGGACTCCATCCCACGCAAAACTTATTGCTCTATTTTGCTGCCAGAAGGACAAACCAAATGGTACCCCCCAGGAGGAAGGGAGCGGGGGCACGGCAATGCCTGACACACCTTAGCCAGAGAGCAAACAAGGGAGAGGAAGGTGATCAGGATTTATGACAGTGACCCTTGAAGCTTTCAGCATGTCTTGCTCTATATAGGGGGTGGTTTTCACTGAATGAATTGCAACACCATAACAACTGCCTGCAATCAGTAACAGAGGCGGGGGGTGTGCCTGGGCATTTCAAAATAAAAATCAAACATTACACTGGTGAGAATTATATTTTTAAAAAAATAATAAATAAATTTAAAAATATATGGAAGAAAAGCAGTAACTTGAGTGCTGAGCACAAGGATTTTCACAGCAACTGTCTTCTCTTTTTCCCTTTGGGTCAGTGTGTTTGCCCAGCACGTAAACAACATTGCTCATACAACTCACAAGGAAATCTGACCGGCAGCACAGGCTGCCTGGGTGGGGAGATATTTTTGTCCTAAGGCCTAAAAGAGGAACAAACAGTATTGAGCAGAGAGCATAGGTGAAGATCAAGTGGAAGGAAGCCAGTTCTGGGGCAGCATGGGGAAGATGGACAAGTTGCTTACTGGGTGAATGCAAGACCGCTTGCCATCAGAGGGAGCAACCTGGAGAGATGAGAAGTGGGAGGTGGGAACAGGAGCCAGAGATGGGGAGAGTGGAAAAAGGGATGAGCTTGTGGTGCTCCCATGAGGATGGGAAGAGTAGGAGGAAAGCTGATCTGAGGTGTGGGCAGAGGCTGCTCAGCCCAGAGTTTTGTATGTCAGGATGAAGAGCTTGACCGAATGTGGAAGGGAAGGCAGTGGGATGGCAGTGGAGGGCAGGGAGGACACCAGCATCGACGAGCATTGTGGGAGGACCTGCTGTGCCAAGCACAGGCCAAATGCAGAATGAGAGGGGAGACGAAGTGGCAGTGCAGGGCTCCCAGGGTAGTGGGAGATGTCCCGACATCCCCAAGGGGCACTGGGTGCTGTGATGGTGGAAACAAATGGCCCTTTCAGCGACTTGTGCAGTAAACAGGAAGGAGGAGATAAAGCTACAGCTGGAGAGCCTGCTTCATTTCAAGGGAGATTTCCTCTGTCTTCTAAGACCAAGGTATGCTTGCAACTAAATAGCCAGGCCTGAGGGAAATGCAACCTATGGTTGGAAGGGAGAACCCCACTGACTCCTTGCAGGCAGGCCTGTGCTAGAGAGCATCACGGTAGTGATGTGGAGGAATGTGGGTACAGCTCCCCTCCCTAATGACAGCTTCACCCCATCTGTCGTGTTAACACCTTCTCCATGCTCAGGTCCTACTGCCACAAGCCTTACTGATCTCACCCCGCCCCAGGAGGAGGAATTCCCTCAGCATTTTGAGATCAACTTCACGCATTCCAGCCACCAGTGGAAAAGGTTTCCCTATAGTAGGCTCCTCCAGAGAACTACCACCCAGATGCTCAGCCTTACAAGAGGGCAGTGGCTGCTGGCAATGCCACTCACCTTGAGCCGGCTTTCTCTATATGCTCAAACCCTGTCCTGTCCCATCCCATCCCCAGGATAGGAGCAGCAGTTGTGGGAAGAGCTGACTTTACTGAGGCAGCAGCAGTGCAAAGGAAATGCAGGAAAACACAAATTGAAGGTCCATCATGAAAGTGTCAACTGATGAGAGTGCAAATGCCTGGCCCCAAGGAGCACACCTCCATTGCGTCCCATCTCTGCCCTTGTCTCCTAGTGCTTCTGCATATGGAGCTAGGTGAGGTGCAGTAAAAGGTGCTACGTGACCCAGGGAAGCCATGATTTAATGGTTTTGAAGGAGAACTGTGACACATGGGCTTTCTCTGAGCTCTAGTCCAGATTTGTTATCTGACACTGACAGCAAGGGCTGCTGTCAGCTTGTCTGTCCTGGGCAGCGCTGGCAGGCGAGACAGGGCTGTGGGTGCCTTCCTCACTCCGCAATGTAACCTGACCTGGTGGGGGTAGGAGAAGTTCTCCTGCAGCCTTGTCTGCCATCCTGCTCTCACCCTCTCTGTCAGCAAGCAGCGATAACAGAGGGGAAGTGTTGGTTTTCCAGCACAGATTATTTTCCTAAGGATTCCTATCCCTTGTGAGTCACTGGCATTTTTTTTCCGCTGACTGCAAGGAATGAAATCCTTACACTGATATTCAGAAAATGTGTGCAGTGGTCAGGAATGCTGCTTTATCAGCTTTTAGGACACCATTTGGTTACAAGACAACTTCAATTAGCGTGGATATACAGCTGATTGCAATCTAAAGGCCACATCTTCAAGGGAAGCCCGTAGAGACAGCTTTCACTGAAAGATCTGTAGTACCTCAAAACAAAGTGCTAACCTGGTATATATTTAGCCCACTATGGGCTTAATTAAATCCTTTTGTTCATAAGAAGCATTTGAAGTTGGGCTTCAGTGCTGGATGGCCATTATCCCACTATGAGTCTTTGTACACGGAGGCGCTTTGCCCTTTCCCAGAGCTCACCACGATGGGGAGGTGTCAGTCACAGCACAGCACACAGCACGATTTTGTGGCTCAGAGCCCCTTCTTCCCAGCTTCCCCAGATGTCATCAGTCGAGCACTTCCATCCCACACACTGTCAGAATAGCAGGTCAAGATATTCTCAAACACATAGACAAGAAGTAAAAGCAAAGTTCAGGGGTTTTAAACAACAGTTCGCGTGAAGCTGAAGAAATTCTCTGGGTCGTTACTGCGTAACTTTAAAATAGCTAGTCTGGGGGAAAGGGCTGCGTTTACCTACAGATATCCATTTTCCTGCAAAGAGAGTGCTTTTCCTGGTCTTGGAAAGTGCCCTCCGGATAGGAAGGATTTTCAAACCATGTTAATGTGCAGTGAGGTGGAGACTCAAAGTGTTGGTTTAGACCTGGAGAAGGTCAAGACCCTGATTAACTTCAATTAATGTCACTCCAGTCACTTTTGATAGTACTGAATAGCAAAGGGGAAAAGAGAAAGATAAAAACAACCTTAAAAGCTTTTCAAAAATGCCACGTTCTTAAATAAAGCGGCGCTTGCTTTAAAGTGGCTTTAAAGGGAAAGAAAATGTGAAAGAACAAACATTTCTCCGCTGATTCCTAATATATGGGCTGGGCACCAGGATGACTGAGATGTGATCTGGTACTTTTTGGACACTGAGACTGATGGAGAATTGCCCTTCACACTGCTGATGTGGCCAAAAGAGGTGGCCAGATACCAGTGGGGAGCATGAGGTGGAAAATGTCCGCTGATCCTTCTGCACTTTGAAAGCAGCATAGAGTAAGCAGAATGAAAGTCGGGCTCTGTATTGCATGGCAAAGCAAATGGGTGGAGAGAAAGGCCGCAAGAAATTATTCCTGTCCAGAAGGAAGAGAAACAGCGGTCACAAGGTCAGAGAGACCACAACTGCTTTGTGCAACGCATAAATGTCACACTGCATTTGAAATATTTGATCAGCCTTGTTCAGCCAGCTCAACTCTGGCAATAAATGCACTGTATTACTTTTTAATATGTTTCCCTCAATCATCTAGCAACAACACTATTCAAAAAGGCTCCACAGTTGAAGTTCGAGATTTATTTTAACTTTTCAGAAAAACCAAACCTCAGAATTAAAACAAAAGGAACCAGAAGGGACTGTGGGAAACCTTTTCCTAGATAAACATGAAGCAGGCTGTTGGGATGCCACCTGGAGAGGATGGAGGATTTGTGGTCTAGTAACTAGCAAGGCCAGAGGAATCTCAGTCCAGACATTGCCAACGTACGGAAGCATCTCAGGAAAATCATTGACTGCCTGTGATTTATTCCCACTTATCTGAGGGTAGTGGCTCAGTCCTGGGAATGTGGTGAGCATTTAATCAACTAGAGCCTGACTGCTGCTTTGAAATCCTGGCCTCTGAAATATTCAGGGTAGTTGCAGAAAGTCTTTTTTTCTTGCTGATCATGGTGCTCTTGCACACGTGGATCAGACCCTTCCCAAGCTTGACCAGTTCCCTTGTTTATCTGAGTAACTTGGTGGTGTGATGGTTTATGGCTAGAAGAGATGACAGTGCTGCCTATCACTAGCTGGAGCCTTCTTTGAACCCAGACAGACAGAGCTGTGAGATGGAGGGTGAGCACAAGCAAGCTGAGGACAAGCAACTAGAGGACTGTGGCAGTCATTGTACTGATGAGCAAGGACAGCGGCAGTCGTTGCACTGAGAAGCGAGGACAGCCAGTTTGCAGTCCCATCCCTGAGGGGTGACACTGAAATGAAGCAAGGAATGTGGCTGTGTTCCTGGGATAAAGGAAGGGACTTGACTTAATGGAGATGGACATGGACATAGACATAGACATGGAGATTAGATGGAGATGGACAGGGAGCAGGCTGCAATGACTACGATCAGTGGGAATGTCAGTGACCTTTACCTAAAGCCCCTCTGTGCTCTGCAGACTAATATGGCGAAAACACTCAGCCAGATGGTGAGCTGGAGGCAGCCCCAAGCTCTATGCTGATGGTACCCCTAGCAGCACCCATCCCCTTAGCTCCCCATGGTGGAAGAAGCAGGACCACCTGCAGGGACCCCGGCTGCTGTCCCAGGCTGCAAAGGACCGAGCCCGTGCTCCCCATGACAGGAGGCAGAGCAGCCAGCAGCACGCAGCCACTGGTCTGGAACGGGGTCATCCGTCAGCTAAGGGGAAGTAAGCCAAGTGAAATTTTTTTAGGCATCTCATCTGAGAAGAAGGTTAACTATTATTACTAGATAAGGCATTTTCCATCTAAGTAGAACATTTTTAAATGTCCCATTCCCAAACAAGCACTTCTGAGAAGCCTGAGTAAAAACAATGTCTCAGAATCCATTGGTTCAAGCTCCTCCTGCCTCTGTTTTGACCCCAGTGGCCTCACTACTCCCTTTGCCTTCTTTCAAGGAAGAAAGAAAAAATGTTGAAGTTGGAAGGCTGCCAGAAGGACTGAAATTTTGTTTTTCAGCAGCCTTGGCGGCCGCATCAAACCCTGCAGGACCCTAGTGCCGGGCAAAGGTGTGACCCATGGGGCTGGTCCTTTGGCACCATGAGGCTGGTGGCTGCAGTGACCACTGGGCTCTGCTGGGGAACCAGGGGATCCTGGAGGTGGTGCTAAGTGAGGTGATATTTCTACCCACCCAGAAAGCAGTGGGAGCTGTGGGGACTGGCAGCATGACAGGAGGCACCCTCCTCCTCTTGGGGTTGCTCACCCTTGAGGGTGTTAGAAGTGAGCTGATGGCTCCAGAGGGGCTCAATCCTTTTTCCCTTCTACCTCTGTGCTGTTTGTTGTTGAAATCAGTGCCCTTGGCTGTGGTTTCCCTTCTTCTATAGGACTGTCTCCTGCCTTCAAAGCTAGCACCTACGTGCCTCATCTGCCTGGGGCAGCCTCGTTTTGGAATGTGCCCAAGGAGGACAGCCCCTCTATCTACTACGAAATGTCTTATATGACATTTTGCCATGGCCCGCTCTGTCCAGATGAAACGGCTGGGTTCTGAGCCCATGCTGGTGACTCAGCACGTTGCTGCACAATTGCCACAGCCTAAGGTCCTGCTGCGCTCTGCCTAGAAGTGAGGAGCTGAACTTGTGACAGAGGTCTCCAGACCTCAGAGTGTCCACGCTCCACCACACACAGCCAAGGTCACTGTAAATCAACCTTTCCCAGCAAGCTGTTGAGCCAGAAGAAAATCTTGTCTCCCGAGAGAAGGAATAAAGTCTTGCGCCTTGCTGACACAATGCAGCCAAGCTCAGGTGAAGCAAATGCGCTGCTGCTGCTGGTGGTTTTATGGCAGTGACAACTCTTAGGCTATCAGGCGGTGCTGGAACCTCACGTGCCTTTGAAACACCATAAATGCCAGGGCTGCCTTCTCCACCTTTGCTGGGCAAGATGCGCAAGCACAACAACTTCCCGTATTGCAATGCTGTCTTTGTGCCAACCCTTGCTCCTGCTGACGTCTGATGAAAGGCTTGTTAGATAATTTCAGGGGTCAGCCTACAGACAGGGGAGGAAATATCAGCAGGGCAAGCGCTTGATCATTCCACAGCCACAGCCCTCGGCGCACACAAGTGCAGGAGCAGGGAGAAACTGGTTGAGAAATATGAGGTCTCACAGAGAACTGCAACAGCTCCCGGGGAGTGCACAGCAGGGAAATGCCATCAATTCATGTTTCCTAATGAATGGCATTGCCACATGACTGAAAAAAGAAGTGGAGCAGTTTAGAGGCTGCCTCATTTCCTTCTCCCCATCTTTCCTCTTCCCCTACTCTCTCTAGCTCATCCCAGGTCCTGTCTCTTTGGATTCGCTTATTATTCTGCCTTGCCAGGTTTTGGTTGCCACTGTTTCTCATGGTGGAATAGGTACATTTTAAGATGCCATTTACTCCCTATTAGCTCTAGCAATGATTCCTCAAGGTACAGAGGAACTTTCTCTGGTAACACCCTTTTTTCCGGCAACTGAGCCAGGCTCCCTTCACAACCACAATGAGTGCCAGGACACTTCAGAGGGCATCCCCCTGCTGTGACCATTTTTTTGTCATTCCCTCTCCCTCAGCAGACATGTGCCTTGCCAGAGCCCACACCCAGGCACCTGGGCCTGGAGGTCCCAGAGGTGTGACTGTGGTGCGCTACCCTGGGGAGAGGCGCAGCTCCTACGTGAGGATGGAGGTAGCTGGATTGCCTGGAAAACAGCTTGGGGATTGAACTTCTTCAAAAGGCTTATGTCTTCCGAGAGCTCCAGGCTGACTCCAACCATCTGCAGCCTCTCAGGCAACCCCCACATGCTCCAGAGCATCTCTGATGCTGTCTGTCATGGGGAATGATGCAGCCTGGGCATATTTAGCATGATCCAGTGAGCAAAGGGGAAAAATAGTTCAGTGACAGGCAGCAGTTATTGCTATGAGTACCTCCTCTGACAAAAATGTCCCAATGTGACTGCAGCTCTTCATTTCTCAATCCTTGTCCTCTCTGGCAGCTCTGTGCTAGAAAACCATTCCACTTTTTCTGTTTCCTACTGAAGCATTGCTGTCTGCCTCAATGAAGACAGGATTTTGAAGATTCTTCTTCTGGAAGAATCTTTGCACTTTTAGGGGCATGCCACAAGCACAAACATATACATGCCATGTGTGTATATATATATAAGATAGTCATGCATGCAGCTACCCTTTTCATTCAGCTGTAAGTTTACTCCTCCCACAGAGTGCCTCCTCTTACAGCTTGCCCCACGTCCTTTGTCCTTTATCCTAATTCGTTGTCTACCAGGGCTTCCCTCACCCCCCCTCTTAGCCTCAGGCTGCGATGTGTAGGAACTTCCCAACACCTCCTGTCCTTACCACAGGCAGCACAGACCACAGTGTACAGCATCCCACAGCTTGCCACCTCACTTGTGCGCTCTGAGATATTCACCAGGTTTGAGTGAGACTGAACTGAAATGCCTTTAAAAGCCTTTAAGGCTTATCACTCTACAACCTGCAACAGAAACATGGTCAGTGAGGCTAAGATTGCCCATGTAGGTAACAGACAACAGGGAGTTAAAAAAGTTATTATGAAAAGCCCCCTCACATGCCAAGGCAGTGAACTACACTATTTTTCTGTCGGGAAAGGTGCTGCCAGTCCACTAACCAGGGGAGAGGATGTTCACCACCCATGGTAGAAAGCCTGGCTACCACCTCATTCTGGAGACATCCTCTCCCAGCCAGTGCTGAAAGTCATGTCCTGCCCCCTCAGATAACCCACCTAGGACAGGCCAAGCTCTGCTGTGATCTCACCAGGAGATACTGTGGGAAGGATCCCGCTGGCCTCACCGGGAAGAGGCCGTGTTCCCACAGTGCCCAAGTCAGCACTATAAAGCCTCTCCGCAGGGAAGATTAATAATTTAGGAACAAGCTGAAGCCTCTATTGTGTTCTGCGTAGGCTGTTCTATTCGCTTATCATGACAACGTCTGAGCGCCTTCCGGTAATGCACTCGGCTATCAGATGAGCATTTGGCATGCTGTCCTCTTGTCCTCCCCCCAGAAAGCAAAGCACCAGCATGCTCAATGGCCTGGACAGTGGGAGGCACTTGCTCAGGTGCTGGGCAGATAATATCTGGTGTTTATCAGATAACAAGATAGCCCTATTATAGGCATTCAGGGTAGGGTCTAACAACCCAAGGTAGTCATGAACAGGGTCCACTGAAAACTTAGGAATGCAAGCTCTAGAATAAGGGTTGTCAGCTGTTTTGGTAGCTCTCTTTGCAATCTAGGATATTTGTTGAACCCACATAGAACCTTGCAACCAATTTAGGCTCTTCAGTTTTCCTCAGTGATTCCTGGAACTGTTCTGCAATAGCTTTTCCTGGACAAGCAGGTGTGCCAGCACCCCTGTCCCAGAGTACACACGTGACTCGGTTCATCCATTTCAGTTGGGGTGCCCAGGAGTAGATACTGTGCTTTAAATTCACAGCTGTCACTCATACCAGATAGATTTTCTGGTGTGGACAGGCCTTTATGAAAACCAGGACGATCCTGGGAACATTCATGGTCATCTCGTATTGCAGGCAAAGGGGTAATAAAACACACTACAGTTGAGGAACAAGACCCCAGCTATGAACCTAGGTACAAACAGAAATTAAGAGTGAAATATGCCCGCCTTCCTGTTAGTTAAACCAAGTGGCTGCAAGACCTATGGAAAGTGCTTAATGGGAAAGGAAAGAATGATTGAAACCTAATTTAATCTGCATTCGGCATATCTCACGAAACCAGCAGATTGAGAGATCCTTGCTGAGAAGCCTTGAAATGGGATGACCTGAAACCGCGTGGTTTACAGGAATACGCAGTGCGCAGCACAGCCTTTCCATTAGCTGGATGGAGGGAACAGCTTAGTCACGGTTAGGGGAACAATTCACAGAGAGCTGAAACCTTCAACTCCTGTTGCAATAGAGGAGTTGTTGTTTTTTTCTTGCCCGCCACTTATGTCACCACTTCTGCGTGGCAGAAAACTCTCCCCCACTTCCCAGCAAGCTTTCTGTGTCACTGAGTCACACCATTGATGGCCCTGCGGGGAGGTGCCCAAAAATTAATATCTCACAGGGAACATTGCAAATACCTTGGCTGAGCAGCTGCTGCGGCACAAGGAAGTACATAGTCATGGGGGCTGGTATTTGGGTAATGCTGAAGACTCTTACTGAAACTGAAGCCCCTTATAAGAAGCAACAAGAAGCCTCTAGGGGCTTGACTCAACGGCCATGAGGTAAATGCCTTTCATCAGAGGCCAGCCAAAAAGTTCCCCGAGATGAAAGGAGATTCACACTGATCCCAGTGGGTTTTTAGTCAGGGGTTAAGGGTCTGAGTTAGTTTTGCAGAGGGATTAAGATGTTACTTCTGTTCTTGACCTAAGGGTGGGTCTGTCCTGTCAAAGTCTTCCCGGCAGCAGCAGCCTTGTATCCAAGGGTGTAGAGAATTAAGACCTCTGAGTAAAGGTATTTAAACCTACATTTGGCATTCCACGTGACACTGCGTAGCACGCCAGGGTCGGAAGAGATGATCTCATTCCCTCCTGCTGAAGCTGTTCCACTTGACATAGATAAATTAAGTATTGATGCAAGTATTGATTACTGTTGTGCTACGTATTGGAAAACTTATCCTCATCCTTTAGCAGACGTTTTTCCATCTCACTGTAATTAGATGCCCAGGCAGATACTCTTCCCCTTGAGAAGGTGAGGCTGGATCATCACAATGCCCTATGGGTCAAGACTAGGGCTGGTGGGCAAGGTGGTAGGAGAAGGCATCATTCCCTTCATAAGCAGAGGGAGAGCACTGCCCAGGACAAGTAGCGGCTGGCAGCAAGAGCAGTGCCACCAGCAGAGCCCACACAGTGAGTGCAAGGAATAGGACATAATCTGAGTGAATTACTGTGCAATGGGACCAGGAAGACCCCAAGCAAGATGTATCTAAGGAAAGGGCTCCTCTGGCATTGTGACTCCGAGTGTAGGTTTTCTTTAACAGCATTTATGAAGCCATTATACATAGCCATATCTTCAATGGGAATATTTTACCAGCCTGGGTTCAGCAACACTGGCATGACACATGGCTTGTGCTGTGCTTTGGGTGAACACAGTAGACCAACATGCGTGGGTCAACCCAGGACACTGAGCAAAGCCAATCAAACTATTGCAGTGAACTAGTGGTCACTGTGCTTTTGCTTAGGGAGTCTGCAAACTGTCTTGGTGAGGATCACACCTCTTTATACCCCAGCTTAACCCACCAGGTCTGTAGTACAGACATAGTCTGCATTAGTCATGGCCTCTACTTGTGTGCAGACACCTTTTGAAAACACATTAATGCTTCTACATTTTGGAAACCCTTCATGTGCAGGATGCAAAAAAAAGTAGAGTCAAAGAGTTCTATAAATACTAAAGCCCTGAAAACAGACCAGGACAAACCAGTTCCTCCCACTATGTGGTTTGATCTGTGTCCTTTTCTGATTTTGCTCTGAATCATGAAATTAATACACGTCTTACAGCACAGAGACATTTTCAGTAGAAACTGAGTAGTTTCAGTTAAAGTGATACACAAATACAATGGTTTCATATCTAGGAGGCAAAATTAAAAGGAAACATTTTTTGGCAAAATGGCTGGTAGATCTTTTGATCAAGAGTGGATTTTCCAATGAGATTGCAATTGAAGTGCACCTATATCAGAGGTGAATCTGCCTGGACCACTCCCAAGGCATAACCGCAATCTGCCCTGTGGTTCTGACCTGGTATCATTGATAATCTCTGGGCTTTTTGAGATAAGTCATGGGGCTATGTGCCAGCACTGTTCACTGGGATAGGGTGCATTTGCTTCGGAAATAGGAAGCAAACAATAGGTCAGAGAAGAACTGTCATGTGTTATTCGCAAACAGTGAAAACAAAACTTAAAACAGGCCTTTTTTTGGTAACATCGTATAAGCTGAAGCTCCACTGTCTGTCAATAATGACACCCTTGAGTATTTACTGGCACTAAGGGAGACAGACAAAACATTTTGCAGTTTATCAGCCACTCTGTAGGCTGAATATTTGCCCACGGTGGAGCTTTTTTCTTTCCTTCTTTTTTTTTTTCCTTCCCGAATTCTACTGAGAAGTGCATGACTTCTCACTGAAAACATCATTGGTTTCTGCAGTTCTGCCAGAATCAATAGATTCCAGCAGTGCCTTTGATGTGGAGATGTGTTAGTGAAGCAAACTCACCGCAGTCTGTTCTTAATGCTTTCGGTGTGTGTGCTCTCATCGGAGAAGAGTGAAGAGAGCGAGGTGAAACAAAAACACGAAATGCATTTTACGTGACACCTTATCCCACCCAGAAGCAGAGAAGCACTTAAATCTCACAGTTCCTTCCTGAATGGTGCTTCTGTCAACGGTTTAAAGCAACATTGCCTAAAGTGGCATTTATCTTTCGGCTATCTATCAGATTCCTTTCTAATTTTGTTACGTGCGTGCTCCTTGCTGTTTACACCGTACATGGTTAAAGAGAATCTTCATTGCTTCTCCACAGACTATGGCAAGGTCAGGACTGAGCATTGTACATTCTTTTGGTTCCTAAATATCGGACATTTGATCCCAAAGGCTCTGTCACAGAGGTGGAAATGCACCTACAAGGATGCCTTCTCTCCAGTCTGCCTGTAAGGTTACCTCTGCACACAAAACCTGACAGCCGCATGGGAAACCTTCTCTGGAAGCCTGCCCTGAGGTCTGCAGCGTAAGGATGAGTTTATGTAGGATTTCAGGCAGAAATAAGCCAGTTTCTTCCTGCTTTATGTTTATGTTTAAAGCTTGGTGAGAAGGGATTTATCCTTGTGTTGACCTATCCTGAAGACTTCAGAGACAAGCAAAGCAAATCAGATCCCAGAGGGACTTGGGTGGTGATCCCAGCTCTGGTCAGGGGCTGCACAAGGTGTCTTTCTCAATCTACAGTCCTGCTCCAGTTCCTCAAGGTGTACAGGGCTGTCTTTTCTGAAGGACATTTTGAGAACAACCACACAGTACTTACACATAATTAATTTGCAGCCCATTAAAACTGGAAGGCAATTCTCCGCTGCCTTTGACTCGCCAGTGGTTGAGTGTTGGTTTACCTAAGGTGATGGAGGAAGGTGTTCTGATCTGACCCATCAGATGAAAATTAGGGCCTTGGTGAACAACGTCAGCAATTTCTAGTGTGTTACAGGTATTTGCATGCCTCCATTCCCTTCACTGCCCCCAGAAGGAAGGTCCAAGTGCTATGCAGTGTCACAGCAGTAACAGTAAGGTGCCTTGGGAGACAAGTCTCCATCTGTTACTGGCAGTTGAAAGGGACAGTCTTAGTAAGCAGAATGCCCACCAGCCTGTTGGAGCACTTGACAAAGATGGAGGAAGCCTGCTCTTTACACCATCATACACAGAGCTGAGTCTCTGTAGTCAGTTCACCCCCAGGAAATCTGCTGTCCTCTGCCACTCAGAGGCAGAAAACTAAAGAATTGAGCAAGACAAGTAGTAGCTTCTTTCTTTAATGTCCTAGTGGGAATTACTGTCACCCCAAGCCTCTCAACCATGATACACAGGTGCCCAGAGAACCTCTTCTGTAAGCATATGGCTGCACATACCCCACTCAACATGCAAAAGCTCAGGCCACAATGAATTGTCAGGATGGAGGAACCGAGTCTAGTTTTGGGGGCAAAAGTTGTACATATGATCCTCCAGTTGAGGAGGCGGAAGAAAACCACCTATGAACAAAAGATAGGAAGAAACAAATTAAGAGAGAAGGAAAACACAGTGCATGGCTGAAAGTCTGCATGTTCCTCAGCTTTCAAAGCTTCTCTACCTCTTTGAGGAACCACAAGAGCTTGATTGAGGAGAGAAGGCAACTGGGGAATACTATTAATACCTCCGACTCCAATCAGTGTGTAGTCGTGGTTTGCATCTTATGAATTTCAGTAGGAGTCTGAGAGAAACAGAAGGCTCCTTTGCTGTTTATGGCACACGAACAGCTGTCTGAGAGGAGAAACATCTCTACAGCGGATGACTCTGCCATAAAAGTAATCTCTAGATTTTCCGGAATTTCTGGCAGTTGTATCCCTTCTATACCACAGCTGTCCAAGCAAGGCGTGAACACACACCCTTCTCTCTCAGGCAGAAGCTTGTATATCTGACAGAGAAGGCAAAATTAACACCAGGCTAACTGAATTAACCTTAATGAAGTTACTTCTTCTGATTTACATCTGTGCATCCAGGAGAAGAATCAAGACCTGTAAGCTACATTTACTTCACCATGTCATGATTTTTTAACACTAGAGAATATTAATGAATATGCACTAAATCTGAGATAACTTCATGGATAAACGGTTAAATTCTGGGCTGTTTTACAGCTGTTTTAAATCCAGCAAGACAGCATTACCATTGGCGGCATCTCTCCAGCAGAGATCTGCTGGTCTAACATGTTTCACACTCACACGAAGTAAGCAGGAGCAAAACTGTCCAGCACCATTGGTCAAACAGCATATGAGCTTGGACATCCCTCCCTCATACCCACTTGCAAAAAAAAAATGTTTCCAGCAATTCCATTTATTCAGTCTTGTGCAGTAGCCTCTGAAACCTTGTAAGAGCCATTGAAATCTGGCAGTGGGCAGTTAACAAGCACCAACAAAATGGGATGACTTATTTTGCATTTAACAATTAGGAGAGCTATTAATCCACACATGTCACAGGGATGAATAGCAGCCTTTCTCCTACGTGAACAGTCTCACAGGTTTTCTCTCAGCCCTTTGAAATATCTATACGCACATTGATGTGCCTTTGTGGGTGTGTAGTCGTGCCTCTGTGCAGAGTGGGACATAGAGTGAGACACGTCTTCATTGAAGACAGGGTCACATATGAATGGGTTGGGTTTTCATTAATCTTTCCCTGACCACAGCAAACATTTAAGGGCTGTGAGAACTTCCTTTGCTACTCGAGTGCCTGGTACGTACGTACTACTGAAATAACAACCACAAGAAAGAACTGCCCTCGCTGACAGCCTTGCCCCACCAGGGCTCCTTCCACCTGGCCCACCAAGGCAGCCTCTGCTGTGGCACTTTTTGGCAGCTGGCTTTTGCTGCTTCATCCCCCAAGAAATCCAAGGCAGCATTTTACTGCAAAGCCCTGCGTGCGCCCATGTGTGTGTGTGCAGCTGAAGGGCGCTTCTTTCTGATGGGAACTCAGAGTAGGATGGGTGAAAAAGCTCCACAGCCACGTGCTCAGGGCTTGTAGGAAGGAGAGCAGTGGGAATCAACAAACAGAACAGGAGGATGAATGCACATGTCCACGCTCCCTGGAAATCCCCAGGCTGCTAGTACAGCCTGCCTAGGGAAGAGTTAAAAGCAGAGCTCTGGAAAGTTTGGCCAGATGACTTCCTGATGGAGTTTATACAAGTATAGTGTGCACAAGGACGTATGTGCCTACGTGCCACTTCTCCCGAAGCAGCCTGAGCTGAGCAGAGGGAGGAAAAAAAAATACAAACATCACAGATGGGTCCAGGCTGGAAAAAAGCATCTGATGAATGTGCAGGGTCATCACACCCCTCTCATTACGAACTCACCAGACAAATCTCTATGATTCCTCCTCTGCTCTGTAGCCCTCCTGCTGCAGAGCAAGAGCACAGAGGGCAGAGGCAGGGGTGAGGCAAGGCAGGGAGGAGGCAGAAGAGGACATTAACACAAGGAATTTGCAGTATCCCAAGCCGGCTGCCAGTTACTCAGCTCTCAGGACATCCCCAGCAGTCAGGGAGATAATACAGTCATGTGCAGTCACTGGGATGCCAGGGTGATGCAGGGGTGATGCCAGGCAGATTCCAGGGAGATACTGGGGTTATGCCAGTAGGTACAGTCAGGAGGTGTGGTGATATGTAGGTACATGCGCACAAGTCGGTATCATAAGACCTAGCCTAGCTAAAAATATCAGTGAAACAATATGAGTTTGTTAGCACGGATTGTACAACACTGTGCAGGACTTTGGTACTCAAATTGTCCCCTCTTCCCTGCTAGCTGTGCACGTGCTGTCTAGATGGCAAAACCTCAAGGGCACTTTAATACACTGATATGGATGTCCTACTGTGGACTTGTGATAGCCAAAGCTGCTAAAAAACATAGGAGAAATGGGTGGGCGTCTGCATAGGAGTTTAATTCTCACTATCATGATTTCTTCCAGGGCAGGATTTTGAAAGATGGCGAACAACAGCTTTAGCCTTCATGTAGCTGGCTCCTCTGCACTCTTCTCAGACTGGGCTGAGAAGTAATCTCTGTAGCAGAAGGAATTAGTTGTTGCACTCAAGTGGACAGTAGTTTCTGCAGTGATTTACAACAAACTTACGTTCTAACTCCTTACTCCAACTTTTGTTAAGACTTGAGTATTGCAGCTATATGGAAGTGGAGGTATCTCCTAAGACTTCTTAGCATGTGTAAGAATACCGGAGTGCAGAGCTGGCAAAAGACCCAAAGCAACACTTGAGATTATCCGCCTGAATTTCTTTGAGACGTCAAGCCTTTACTGCCAGGTGCTGAGTAGGAGCCCTTGCTGGCCTCCCAAAATTGAGGAGCAGGGACAAGGAGGTAGGAACAAATCAAGGACTATGTAGCATGACCTGATTGATAATCCGGCCTGCTCTAGACAGGTCAACAAGAAGGCAAACTCCATATTACTCACATTTAGCAACAGATCAACCTTACCCAATTATGCTACTTCTCTGGAGTGCCTTTGCCTCCTCCTCCTTCAGAGTTGGGTAAGAGGACACCATCTATGAAAGGATTAAGGCATCCATCCCTTTAGGGATGCTTAGTCAGTGAACCCGTGCTTCTCATTACATACTTTCAACCTGCTGTCATTTGATAATCTTGTGGAAGGGTTTACAAGTTTGTGCTGTCTCAGAAATTTCTGCTTGTTCATTGCAGCTGTACTCAGAGGGGATGCTCTGTGCACAATAAGGCTCTTAGTGAGACCGTGGCTAATTGCAGCAGGAGGTCAAAAGGAAGGTCTTCTAAAGTGCTACTATTGCAAACTCCGCCTGCATTCCCAGGGTCAAGCCAGGTTGCTTACAGATCCATCATTAGTACCAATAGCTAAAAAGCTGCAGATAGAAATTGCACAATGTGAAGCAAAAAATAAATAAAACACCCCACAATTTTTTTTCCTCATACTTGTGCGGACTTCGGAAAGTAAGACTTGCAAATAGTAGAAACTTACCATTCAAATATAATGAGCATTTTATCAATTTATTTGTTTTAGATCATAGCACTAATAATGGACACTCTCATTTGGCCATCCAGATTCCAAAACTCATGTTATTTTATTCATCTGGCCCACTTTTTAATTATTATTATTTTTTAATTTTTTTGAGCTGACAAACTTATCTTTGACTGGGGCAACTCCAAATCTTAAATTCCTGAGTACAATCCTCTGAGAGGTAGTTTTGAATTCTGGCTTCCTCTGTCCCTTTTCTGGATATTCTTATCTTCACATTACTATCAAAGACATCTGTCATTTCCATCTTGTTTCTCTAATGCCCAAAGCAAAGAAACATGTTGTGTTAGAGTCCGTAACAGGTAGGGGAATTGAGGAAGATATGTTACAGTTTGCAGCTGAAGTCTGCTGAAGATGAGAAGCCAAGGAGTTGATTTTTGCAGTGGCAGATGCAGAGCTGATTTTCCACCTCTTTGCATTTCACCCTCTCTACAGACAAGCATAGGCTCAAGCCAGAGTGATTAGGATTTAAGATGAAGTGAGATGATAGTGGAATAGAAGTGATTTCATGTTAATGCAAGCATTTCACAGTGGATTGTCTCCCGCTTGAGCTGATGTGTTACAGAACAGAGCTGTTTACCTATGTGCGGTAAACTTCATTTACACTGGGTACACAGCCTTCATTGCATTGCAACCAGTAGTGTCCCTGCTGCTGAACTGCTGCCTGAAACACAGTCAGATAGCACATAGCATGGTTCAAACTCACTACCTGAACGACAGACGTCTAATGCCAGCCACTACAGTAGTTTCCCTGTTTGGGTGGCAAGGACAGGGAGCATCAAACAATGGGTGGATTCATACCGGATTTATTCCAAAACCTAAGAATCAAATCCATCTTTCCTAAGAAACAAGCTCTCTTTTCAAAAAGAAGAGTAATTTAAGGTCAAATACTTTTCATCCTAAGCAACATAAAATGAAGAATAGCAAAATTT
>WEIS01038002.1:0-15723 GCA_013389965.1 Todus mexicanus | reverse complement strand
TTTTTAACAAGAGGCTGGAAATACAACATGGACTGGGGCTGCATCTTGTACCACGAAGGTCTCCAGGTTTTGGTGCCTTCAGGTCATCCATGACTACACACTGCAGGACAGGGAAGTCTGGCTGCAGGATGAGTGTGGAGCTCAGGCCATCACCCTTGTGCATGTGTGCTCCCAAATTTCCACGCTGTGGTGGGCAGAGCACCTTCCCTGCAGGAAGCAGCAGGAGACATCTCAGGACGGAACGTGACTCAAAAATTGTAGATGAAGGTGAGCCCAAGGTTGGCTCGTAAACCGATTACCGGGTTAAGCAGATAATGCCAATGGCTGGTGCCCAGATTTATCGTCACTTTTGCAGTTCTGAAGTGCTGAGATAAAGGTTTTTTCCCTTCCTTGCCTTGTTGAGGGTATGACGAGGGTCATGGTGATCAGTGGGCGGTTGATGGTGCTCTCTTCTTCTGCTCTCTCCTGTTTTGCATGCACTTTTCAGGATGAGCACACACAGTTCCCTTCCTCCTGCTTGTTCTGGTGTGACTGAATTTGGGACAGCGATCCCCTGGGAACAGAGCTAGTTTTTAAGCTCTCTTAGGCTCCCTGTTGTAACCATTTGGGACATCTCAGCAGCAGAAATGACCTTAGGGAAGAAAGAAACCATGTGAAGTTTAAATCGGTTGAGCTGGACCTCCTGTGGTGGTCTGAGCTGATCCAGACCCCAGTAGGACTAATGGAAGGACCCTCTGGATCAAGCAGGGGCAGGTGGAACCTTCTGGAAGGGCTGCAGAGAGGGAGCTGCTGGTGGTGGTGTGTTGAGAACTAGAGGCTCCGCAGAATCCACTTTCCGTGGTGATGGATCACATCGTGTATGATCTCATTGTGACGTGTTATATGGATTGTACCCCGAGAAGAGCCCGTTTCTCATTTTTAAGAGATTTTTGGGAGCAAGCAGGCTCTGCTCAGGGCACTTGGAGCTACAAGCAGATGAGTTTGGCAGCGCAGGGCCTTTGCAGGTGGTTTTTCAATGGCAGAGTGGAGTGGTTGTACCCGACAGTGATCGTCCTGAGCACTGTTTGAAGGACCGTGGCTATGAAACTCCAACCATAAGTGCTGATAAAGGTAGACAATTTTGGCATATATTAAATATTCAAGAAAGAACTTGAGCTCTGCTTGCCTTGGCAAACAAATACATCCTCAAATGGATCAAACAAGTTGTAATGCAGAACAAATTGAAGTAGTAGAGGATTTGTCTCACACGCTTAAAATCATATTTTATCCTCTGCCTTTATATTACCATCTATTCAAGGGGAAAAAAAATAATCTTTTGAAATACTGACGGAGGAAGAAGCTGAGCAAGTGTTGTTCCTCCTTTCAGTGCTGTGGTGCTGCTCAGTACAGTCGTGTATTTGTGTCCTGTGATTTTCTCCAACCTTGGGACAACCAAGAAGATAGCTGTCTAATGTACCAGACTGAATTGCTGCCTTTTTCCCCTCCCAACCAAAAAAGTTTTGCAAAAAAAAAATCTTTAAATTAAGCAGGGTACACAATTCTTCTCATTTTCAGCGTGGAGAATTCATTTTCAATTTCTCTATCAAAGCAAAATGACAAATACAAAATGCAAGTGAAACCAGATGGACTAACTATATTAGGAGCGCCGCATGCATATTTTGTGTCACTTATTAGCATTCATTAAGTCAAAGAGGGGGAGAAATAAGCTTTGCCTCCATGTATTCAACCAATAAGGCTGGCAAGAAGCCAAGCCTGCTCTCGTGGATTAATTGTTTTATAACTGCTTTAATTAAAATTGTTCAGTATATGATTAACCTAAAAGTTTTAATTTCCACAAAATTGTTGAACAAATGAGACATTAATATTTTACATTAACCGTGGAGAGTTTGCTCCGGTTCCCTGAATATCTTGCTTGCTTACGGTAAACCAGGAGCAACTGGTGGTGTGGAAGGAGTTGGGCGTGTGTAGATCCCAGGTAACCCCGTTGGGGTGAAACGCTCTTAACTGGGCAGCTTGTAACCAGAGGTGACACGTGTGTCACTCCATTGCGAGGTCATGGTGTGGTTGGTGAACTCATAGTGGGGTTCTTCAGCACGGGCTGGTATCATGGGTTGTTGTGCAAGGAGATGGGCAGTGCAGCCTTGAGGCTGGAGCAGTGGGTTTGGCCTCTTGGCGCCTCTCCTGCCTCGGCTGACACTGAATTTTGGGCTGTGCTGGAGGAGCACGTGGAGCTTTACAGGACCGGATCTGGAGGGCTCTTAGAGTTGCCCCGGTATTGGAGATGGAGGGAATGAAGAAGAGATGGCTGCAGGGATGGACAGAGCGAAGAAAAGATGGCTGCAGAGCAGCCACAGCAAGGGGTTACTGATAGTGTGTGCACCTATGCTGTGCTGGTCACCCTGTTATAAGGGTCACATCTCTTCTTTCTCTAATCAGGGGTGCTGCCTGTTAATTAAGAGCGTTTATACCTATTTAATCACCGAGTTCACCCTACAGACTGACTGGGATTTTAAGAGGTGTTCCTGTAAAATGGGCCACAAATGCCGCAAGAGAAGTGGAGGTTTGGGGCCAGCTGCTGTTGGCACCTCCTGAAGTGGTGCCAAGAACATGGTGTTTGATCCTCCGTGGCTCTTTTGCAAAGGTAGAAGCTGTTACATCTCCCAGGGGGATGGAGCACTTGGAGCTGTTGGGTTTAGGCAGAAGAAAAGCTGGTTGCCTGTGATGAAACTTAACAGGGATCAAGTCATGTCCACTGAGGAAACTGCTGTGAGAGTTTTGGAAATGCAAGAAGTCATGAACTGTGGTTTTCCATGTCTTATCAGGAAACCTGAACACAAGAATTTCTCCTGGTGGAATGGTAGTTGTGAAAGGCTGGCTCTGTGAGCCTTCGCTGCCTGCTCCTGGCATTGCTATTGAAACTTCCCATGGCTTAGAGTTACCAAGATCTGGGGTGGATTGAGCAGCTGGCCATGGTTTACTGGGTCAGAGAGAGCAAGGAAACCCTACTGGTTGACCATGAATTTATAAATGCTCCTTATGTTTAGATGAGATGGAGCTGGGGTAGAATCATCGGTGTCGATTTCCCATTTAATTTTAGGATATTTGGCTAAGTTTCTAATGTCGAGGAAATGAGAACACGGAGGGACTTTCAAGCAAGTCTGTGAGAGTTATCCAACCAAATGGAGTTGGATTTCGGTTCCTGTAGGCTTCTTAGAAAAACATACAGAAGGTGTGTACACTTGCGTGCACACACACAAACATATGTGGTACGTGTTACTCTATGTAAATACAGCAGTTTTCCTTTCTGTTGCATCTGATGAAAGACTTTGTGTAGCTGAATTATGTAATGGAGAATTATAATAGGGTAATGACCAGAGCTTTCCACTTTGGTGCCTGGAGTTGCTGGCTGGTTCCTGTTGTTGTACATGTTGGGCGTCACTGGAAATTAGGCCACGGTGCTTGCTCGCTAAGGCCTGAAATTAGTGCCTTTGGGCCTTGGATCAATCTCTAAAAGTCAATCCGAAAAACTAGCTGTTAAGCATTTGCATGTGAAAATGCTGCAGTGATCGACCTTCCAGGGTTCACAGAGGGGATTTGTGGACATTTGCCAACCTAGTTCTATGTGAGGATGCAAAACGCAAATCCCAGTGAAGTGTCCCAGCTCCTAAACTCTCCTGTAGGGCTGCTGTGGAGCACGCCGCTCTGGATTCTTCTCCTTCTTAGGCTTTGGGAAATGCTCAGCAGTACTGGCTGTACCAGTGGTGCTGATCTTGGGAACCAGGCAGGGACAGAGAAGCCCATGATGTAGAGAACATGTTAAGTGTGAAAATCACTTGCCTGTAGCCTCACCTAGTCACAGAAAGAGCGAGAGCAAAAATGTGTGAGTGTAATAAGTGCTGAATTCTGGCAGGGTGGGTGCTGAATGCACCAGTACATCTGTAAGGGCTGCAGCAGTGGGTAAAGCCAGCACGGGAGATCCCGGACAAACAAATCAATGAAAAATGCTGCATTAACCATGAGGCAGGTGGCTTTAAGGTATTACTGAGGGCTGTCCCCTCAAGGAGCAACACACGTGTGTTGGGCTCCTGCACTGTGTTAGCTCTGAGTGCAAACAAGTGCTGCTTGACTGTCCGGAGAGGAGGGAGGGAGTGCTAATTCCATCTGCCAGAGCCCATTTCTCTGGGGACGTCCATTGGGACGCCTTCAGCTACTAATTTGGATGCTAGTTAGGGTTGAAGGGATTTACTCTGCTCTCAAGGCTAAAATGCATTGAGAATTTTCTGTTGCAAAATGTTGCCCAGCTCGTGGAGCTGCCCTGAGGCAACTCGCTTATCTACAGGGTGCCGGGGCGGCTTTAAAGTTGTAGCGCGGTAAATGCCAGCATTTTTACGCCTTCGCTCTGAATAATGGGGTTTTGTATTTTCACGCTCCTCCGATGTTATGCCTGGTGACACGAAAGGAGTGAGGCAGGGGTGCTGAAAGCTGCAGTTGTGATTTCTGTGCGTTTTGGGATGTGGGCTGAGTGGCCATCCCTGCCCATGGAGACCCGTGAAACTCAGCCACGCTCCCTCCGCAGCAGCCAACCTTCCCATGTGGAATCTGCCCACAGCTATCAATGCAGTTGAGGATTTGTTGAATCCTCAAGATGATGAAAAGCAAATAATGGGAGTACCTGAGCGTTGGCTTTTATAAAGCAAGAGGTGTTTAAGTGCCTCTGTGGAGATTTTCAACCTGCTTTTCACATACACTGAAAAGGCCTCTGCTCTTTTCCTGTTGTGCTCTTTCCCTTCTGTTGACAGACTGCAGCTACTTCTGCCATACATCATGAGGAAGATGCAAAGTCAGTGCGAGTTGCTGGTTTTTCTTTCTCAAAAGCATCTTTTTCAGTTTTGAGACCACCATTTCTTGTTAATGCGCAACTTAACCTCTGCTGATCCCCTCTGAAGTAGAAGTATGTCTGTGTTGGGAGAGCTGAAATGGACTCTAGGCTGTTATAATCCAGGCTGTGCTTCGTGATATCCTGTCGGATTTCTGTCTAGGCTTCCTGCCTGTCGATGAGGATTCTTGTGCAGGTGAAACCAACCACCCTGGGAAGCTTCTTTTGGTAGGAAATGCCTAATGGTGTCTCGTGATGCCTGCCACGGGCATGTCCCACATCTCTCCTTTGTGGGAAAAGGGAGCAAAGGCAGAGCCCTGTGTGAGTTTGACATTAAATGCTGGAGATATTTCTGCTTTCTGTGATTTCCAGTCTCCCCTGGCAGCAGTGTCCAGCAGAGCATGTTCACCAGGAGGTGATGGTCAGCTGCGCAGCTCTTGCTACACTCGAGCTTCCTTTGAGAAAGGCGGTCAAGTAGGTAGCTCCTCTTAGTTCACCAAACCCTTCTGTAGGAGCTGGGGCCAGGAGGAGGATTATTCTTCTTGGTAGCACTCATTATTTTGGACCTATTTGAATGACTACACTGAGGAACCATCCAAGCAAGGAAAGTTTCAAGAGATCAAGACCCTTCAGCTTTCTTCTCTTCTCCTGAGCATGAGTTTAACTTTGCATGTTTACAGTTTCTACTCCCCTCCTGGATTTAACAGGGAGTCCTGGCTGGATGAGGAGCTGTGGTGGCTTAACCTTGACTAAGTGCCAGGTACCCACCAAGTTGCTCTATCACTCTCCCCCTCCCCAGTACACACACCTCCCTCAAAACAACAAAGGGGGAAGAGAATAAGGTGGAATCAACTCACGGGATATGATAAAGGCAGTTTAATGAGAAAGTTAGAAAGCAAATCCACTTGTGCAAAGCGAAGCAAAGCGATATATATATCTGTCTATCTAAATCACTACTTCCCCTAGCAGGTGACATTCAGCCTCTCCCAGGGAGCAGGGCTCCGATACACGTAGCGGTTGCTCAAGGGACAAATGTCTTCTGCCATGAATGTCCCCCCCCGCTTTCTCCTCAAGCTTTTATTCCTGAGCTGACGTCAGATGCTCTGGAATAGCTCTTGGGACAGTTTGGGTCAGCTGTCCTGACTGTGTCCCCTCCCAAGATCTTGTCCAGCCCATCCCCCTGGTGCTGGGCCAGCCCTGCTCAGCAGCAGCCACAACACCAGTGTCTTATCAAGCTCTGGGGACACTAACTCCTGCCCAGCCAAACCCAATACAGTAGAGTACCAGTTTATTGAGAATTCTCCCTTCTGATGGCAATGGTTTCAGTTTTGTTTTGAATGTAGTACAGCGAGCTAATTCATAGGTAGCCATCGCTGCAAGAGTGTTGACATTATCCTCTGACAAAACCGAATGTGTGGTTAATCCTATTTCCTGCAATCAATATGGTAATAGTAATTAAGTATCTGAATTATGAAATACTTATGTTGTTTATTTTTGAAATCACACAAACTTCCTGCAATTAGAAACATAAAGCTAAATTATTTAATATCAGATCAGAACTTGAATCCAAGCCTTCTGCAGACTAAAAACCCTTGTTCCTATTTGGATTTATAGTAGTTGGATTTTGAGTTTGCATGCATTGTTATGTTCCCCCGTGATTTTTCAGGTCCTCTTCCAACTTTGAGTTTAGAGATATGATGGGCCAGTTCTTCCAGTGACTGAGTTAAGATCTAGGCCAGTCCATACAAGTGGTCTTTAGGCCTGTGGGCACATTTTCTGTGGCAAACCAAAAGTTTCCTACCTCTGTATCCCAAAGTCTGTCTCTTCTGTTGTGGGCTGGGAGCTGATGTCTGTCCTTGCAGCCTCCTGCTCCTTCAAGGCTGCTGTAGCCACAGACACCCAGGCCCCTGGTGGGCTCAGCAGAGGGATGGGGCCATAAATTCAGCATATGGAATCCAGACCTCACTCGTATCTCTTGAACTTCTGCTCTGCAGAGACTGATAGCAGAAGACTGTAGAGTCCTGAGCATCAAACCACTTGTGTATCTACCCCCGGGAGCTGCAGAGGTTCCTGTTCCCCATGTGTCCCTGTATTGGGCATGCACAAGAAATGCTCTGGTTGATTCAATATTATGCATCCTGTGAGCAGTATATTTGCTGACATCGCTCGTTGTTTGGTTCCCTGCTGGCAGATTATCAGAAGAAGGGAGGGGTTGGGGACTCCTGTCCACCTTATACCCAAGTGGATCGCACAACCATTAAGAACCCTTTTTCCAGGGATGCGGAGTATGCTGTATTTTCCACCCCAGTAGCATTTTTGGTTCTTTAGTTCTTGCTTCTCTTTATTCAGCCCAAGCTCTGTTATTCAGTTCATTTTGTTGCTGACAGGTTTTCATTTCCTTTATAAATATATAGCATTTTCATTGGCCTCTTGCCTCTGAAAGCCAAGGATTTAATACATTGTTTTCTCCATACTTGCTTTTTTTGTTGCTATCAAAGGCTATTCTTTCTCTTCCTTTTCCCTTGAATAATCACTGGAGACAGTCAGGGAGTCTTTCTCCACAACTGCACGCTTGCAGTACATGGTAATAAATATTAAGCTCCTTAGGAATTGGAGCAACTTGTGTTTTTATTTAAGTTTTAGCAATTGGAGATGGCTTTTGACTTGTACACAGAACACTAGGTGCTGAATTTTCCAAAGCTCAACCTCGCCAATATGCATATACTTGTACATCCAGGCGTTTACTCACGCGGCTCCTCGCTTTGCAATGCAAATGTGCGATCTGCAAGTCCAATATGGGCTCTTCTGTGCACAAAACGAGTGAGGTAGGATTTGAGCACAGGCTCTCAACTGCAATCCCTGTTCTTGCACTTCTTTCTGTGACCGGAGGCAAAAGTTGCTTAACATACTCTGTACCTCAGTGTAATGCTCTGCAAAATGAGGGTGACAGTACCATTAACATCACGCAGTGCTGCACGGAGCTGAAGAGAGAGGCTGAAACTACTGCTGACACTCCGAATAGTACCTTTCCTTACGGAAATGTGGTACCGTTCCTTACGAGTGAGGAATCCTGTAAGTGAGCGGCAAAGAGAGAGGCAGACTCTCATTCTGAACCGGTTCATTTCCAGAAGGATGCTGACTTGGCTTTGGCTCGATTATAAACCTTGTGATAACACACAGGGCACCAAAAGCCAGTAGAAGTTTCCTTCACTAGAAAACTAGGATGGAAATGCTCACACATAAAGCTCCTCTCACGACATTTGCAGCTGGTGCCATGGCGCAGGGAGCCCTGGGAACCTCCTGGCTCCATCAGCTTCCCAGGAAACTTGATTGTCCAAACCAAGGGACCTGCCGAATGGAAAAATGAGTAGAGAGAGAAACAGTAGAGAAATGGAACTCAATCTTTAAGTGCTCATTGGCTTTAATATTTTGAGGTAAACTTGGTAGGAAAGGGATTTCTGTTTGTGTGCACTGTGATTTATATTTTAAGGTAAACTGATTCTCTCAAACTTGGAGACAAGTGTGCTCTATCTTCAGCTGCTGTTGTCTATTACTTTTCTCTCTTTGGCTCGCATAGAAGAGACCTCTCTGTGCCTGAGTGGGGACCTGCCTCTCCTGAGGGATTTGTGGCATGGACCCGTGTGTCCCTGAAGTCCTACAGTCATTGCTGAATTGCCATCTTCCTGCAACATTCAGTCCTTTATTTCACGTGACCTTCCTCAGATTGTTCCTCTTATTATTTTCTCTGTTAGTTTAACCAGTCCACAGCATCTGTTCTTCATTTTAGAAATGTACTAAATTCCATTCCTGGATCTGTTTGAAGCCCATGGATCGAATACCCGCACCCCCTATGGAACAAAGCATCTTTTTGCTATTAAAATATATGATACCTAAATATATGCTTGGAGAGAAAAAAGATCAGTATCACATTTATGTTGTGAACTGGAGAGTAGGTAGATGTATGTTACTCATCCCAATCACTAGAAAGGTTTGCCTAGGTGTGGTGGGTTAACCTTGGCTAAGTGCCAGGTACTCACCAAGTTGCTTTATCGCTCTCCCCCCCTCCAGTACACACACCTCCCTCAACACAACAAAGGGGGAAGAAAATACGATGGAATCAACTCATGTAATATGATAAAGGCAGTTTAATAGCAAAGTTAGAAAGCAAAGTGAAGCAAAGCAAGATATATATATATATTAATCACTACTTCCCCTAGCAGGCCATGTTTGGCCTCTCCCAGGAAGCAGGGCTCCAATACATGTAGCCGTTACTCAGGGGGCAAATGTCTTCTGCCACGAATGCCCCCCCTCCTCCCCTTCTCCTCGAGCTTTTATACCTGAGCTGACGTCAGATGCTCTGGAATAGCTCTTGGGACAGTTTGGGTCAGCTGTCCTGACTGTGTCCCCTCCCCCGATCTTGTCCACCCCATCCCCCTGGTGTTGTGCCAGCCCTGCTCAGCAGCAGCCACAACACCGGTGTCTTATCAAGCTCTGGGGACCCTAACTCCTGCCCAGCCAAACCAAATACACTTGGCTTAATCGGATGCTGTTGGAGAGAAGTGTGGGGCCGTGGTGCTGTGAGCAGGCAGCTGAGTGCAGGGCTTGAGATGATGCCACAGACACAGAGGAGCATGGCCAGGCTGCGTGGCTGTGCCCTGGGCTGGCTGCACTTCTCTGTGGGTAATTACTTAATGCAGTTGGGGTTAAGGTGTTTCTGTGGTGTTAGGATGGTGTGGGAGCTGAAGGAGCTTTCGTTGCCTGCCGGAGTGCCAGGGCTTTGTGAAGAGCTCGCAGAAATAAATCAGAATCACTTAATAGAGAACACCCAGCCTGTCTTTAAGCACTTGAGGATGTGGGTGAAGAGGAGGAGAAAAAGTTATGAGTAAGAAGCTAGACAGCGTAGAAGAGAGCTTGGCTTACCTGATGGGGTGGGCGGGAATGATTCTTGCAGGCTGTCTAGCGTTCCAGCAGAGATTGGCTCACTTGGAGGATCCCTACCTGGACAGTAGGGTAGTAGATGTCTGAGCAGGGTCTGGGCACACGCTGAGACTCGTGAGTAAATGGCTTGGGATGATAGATGGCCTCTGCTGAAAGGCTAACTGGATGGTGCAGCCAGGGACCTTCTCTGGGTCGCTTATATTCAAGGAGGTCTGGCAAATGCCAAGCTGCCCTTTCAAAGCATCTTTAGATAGCTGGCTGTTTCTTTGATTTATACTGGAGCCTAGAAACGAGCGCTGCAGGTTTTTAGTTCCTTTGAGATGCCAGGCTGGTGCTTTGCTCACATAGTGGCTTCAGCTGGCTTCAGACCAGCCCCTCTTCAAATGTGGGGAAGGGCACATATGGAAGAATGACTCGCAGCCTTATCGAAATGGGGCCTGCATGAATTGTCTTTCCCTTTTTGCTTCTGTTCAGACAGGGCTTCTGGCACCCAGACCACCTGGGAAACGAAGGCAAGCATGTGTGCTGGTGTGAGAGGCTGGCTTGCTCTCTGAGCTGCCTTCACACTTAGGCTGTTTCAAAAGGAGCAACTCTATCCATGTTGGGCTTGTTTGAAGACTTGGCTGAGAAAATAAGTTAGGTGTCTATGATTAAAGCTTTGGTTGAGCTTTGCTTGTGCTCATGCCATGAGATTTGAGACCCAGCACCCAGCTGAGGTTGGGACTCGTAATTCTGATGCGCAGCTGGGTCTCAGTCCCTTCTCTTTGAAGTTTCCTGAGGTTCCTGTGCAGCATCCCATCTCAGTACTGCCTGAGCATCGGCAGATGTTTTACCTTTTACTTTTTATACACATGATGAGGTTTTTCATCTGATGATCTCAATTAATTAAGCCTTGTAGTCCTGCTTTGAGTGCTACAAAAGCTGGCTGGATACCCTTGCTACTCTTGCTCCCATCTGATGTTCAACTTGCTGAAGCAGTAGGTAACAGACTCAAACCAGATTAAAGCTTTATTATTCACATAGATGTTAATCACGAGCAGGGATTCTTTGCACACTGTAAAACTCCACATATCTTGCTGGGCTTTGAAGGAAGAGCTAGGCTAAAAATAAAGGGGATGAGTTATCGTGACGTCCTCCTTCAGAGAGTGGGTTAGCTGAATTTTTGCAGAACTGGAATGAGTGCTAGAGGTGCTCATGGAAAACTCACCTTGCTTTTTCAACACTGTCCCCGTGCATTAAGTTTGGAAGGGGGATATCTCTTCTGTAAATGCTGATCATGGGTCAGAAGCAGATCTTGCTAAATTGGCTGGAAAAAGTAGGTACTTCAGAAAATGAAATAATCGGATGTTTACAACCCAGTCTGTGGTGTGCGAGGTGCTCTGGGTTTGCCTGCTTGGAGCCTTCATGGATCTGATTAGCTTGAAACTCACAAGTAGTACAACTGGGTTCCTTGGGAATATTGCTTGGGCATAAGGCATTCTTGGAGCCTGCCTCATCTTCAAGAATGGAGCCTTTCCGAGCAGATTTACTATAATAGGATGCATTGGAGAGAACACAAACACGAGAAAATAATGGCAGGAAATACCTCAGATCACCAATCTTATACTCTCGCTTAGAAAAAAATACTCAGACACATCATTCGTGTCACAGCTTTCCTCTAACAAAATCTACCCAGTAGTAAAACTTTTAAAAGGAGTGCCCCAAACCTGAGCTAAAATGCCACTTCATTCTGGATTCTTTTCTACCTCCTGTAAATGTATTGAGTTCCAGATGTTATTTTACAGAAATACTTACGGAAGTAAGGGAGACAAAAGGCCAGCCACCAGCAAAAGTTGGAACTCGGGCACATTTCTTACCAGTGGCTTCTGTTAATATGGCTTTCCTCCCTCATTTAGTGCTTATGAGCTGTTATAGGGCTTCCATGGTGGAATGTGAGCAATTGGATTGAATTTGTTTGACTTGTCCAGCAGTGGATGCAAACACTGGAGTGATTCTCTGCTGCCATATGGCAAATTGAAAGCCCCAATTTGCCTGTTCCTGGACTGTAGGAAGGTGGTTTTGGCTGCTCTTCAGGTGTTTGCTTCTCATAGGTGAGCTGTATTTGAATTTGTATTTCTTGCAGCTCCTCCTATTCCATCAGTGACTTGCAAGCAGCTTCCTGCACGGCTGGTTGTTTTATGGTGTGGATTTGGGCCCTTGCAAATGTGCCACCTGGGTTGTCTCTGCCACTGCTCCATTTTTCAAAGCAAGGAGAGGTCTGGAGTCCTGGAAATAGTTACATCTTTCAAACATCTGTCTTTGGAGTACAGGAAATATTTGACATAGACTAATAACAGAGAACATAAAATCCATCTGAAAGGATGAAAATCATATGAATTTGTCGTTTGCTTTTAGACTCCGTGTTTGTGGAGATGTTGTCTTCTCCTGTGAGACATTTAGCAAGCAAGAAGCACTGAGGGCTGCAGATTCAAACTTTGAATAGGAGGAGAGGTGTTATCCAGATATGTCATATAGTCAGAGGATTTGCTTGTGGTTTTAGAGTTCCTGAACCCAAAACTAAGGCCAAAGAGGAGTTGGCACACTGGCACTAGCAGTTGGTTTCAGTGGTCTGGGAAGAGATGAGCTGAGAGGACCAGCCTCCCCTGGATGGCCCCAGGCTGCAGTAGTAGGTACAGATTAGTTCCAGCCTAGTCACTCCTACAGATTGCCATGGAAGTTCTTTAGCAAGTCCCTTCTCATTGTTCTGCTGCTTCTTACGACCTCTTTCCTTCAGGGTTATTTCCACGTGTTGCTTCCAGCTCAGCACACTGGATTTGAGACGCTCTCTCCTCCCACACCCGCGCCCTCCTTCCCCAGCCCCTGAACCCTTCTCGCCTGTTCAACACCAGCACTGTGTTTGCTTCCCAATATGTTGCACCGATCTGTTGCAACTCCCATTTACACAGCTGAGGTCTGGCGTAACAGAAACCGAGCTCATCCATTTCCTTCTGATAGTTGTAGCAAACAGAAAAGGTATTNGGCGTCTCCCTGTGCCAGGGACTGTTGCAGCCTGTGGTCCCCTGAAGATGAGATGGCCACAACAAGGTCATTCGGTAAACTACAGTGATTAGTGACTCTATCAAGAAAAACTGCTGAACGCAGCAGGGAGCAGTCATTTGAAATGTCTTAACTCCGATAATTTACCTTCTTCCACCCTTTAGTATTTCGCCTCCTTCCTTTGCCTGAAAAAGCCTCCTGGGTAAGATTTTCTGCGGCGTCTTGTTATCTCCCAGCAGATCCTCTTACATATTTTCTTTCATATTCCTTAGTGGTTCACCATGAGGCGGTGATCTGGTGTTACTGGGATTTGAGGTCAAGCCGAGGGACACTCTCCAGCATAAAAGGTGGGCTAGTGTCCTGCTCTCCTGGGTTTGGTTAGGGTTAATTGTCTTTGTTTCTCAAGCATTACATGCTTTGGAGAGGCAAGGAATAAATCTTCACTCTAAGCCTGCAGGAACTTCATCAAGCACTTATTTGGGGAATTTGGCTAACATAATCTACCCACTGTGTCATTGTGGTTCTCTGTGCGGGGCCCCACGTGATGTAAATCTCCCAAGGTTGTCTCTGGCTTTGTCCTTGTTTTTGGCAGAGTCCATCCAGACTCTACCCGACTGCGATCCAACTGCCTCGGCTCTTCTCTGCTCTTGTTTAGCCTGCCATCTTTTACAGCCAAGAAAAACTTCTGCTAAGTGATCAAAAGCATTCATCTGGATGGAGGAGTATATAGAGAGTGTATGTGTATTTTTCTTTTATTCCTTAAGAGCTCATCAGAGAAGATCATAAAGCTGGAGTGAAATACAATGACATTTCCCATTAGAGACGGTGTTTCTTAAGCTCTTTCCCATGGGAGCCCCTTTCTACCTGCACCTAGACTTAATTGCCTTTCCTGCTTCTGTCTGTGAGCTTTCAAATATCTGAGGAAGTGTGAGAATGGGGTCTTCTAGGGGCAGCAGACAAGGATGAAGACTGTCATGATCCTTCTAGGGGCAGGAGACAAGGATGAGGACTGTCATGATCCAACCCACCACTTTGAGAGACATAAAGGGAAAATGGAGGCTGGCATGCCTCAAAAGGTGGCATTTCATACCTGCAACCCCGCTCACCAAGGTTTACTTTCTCCCCTCTTCTTCCCCATGCAGAAACACCTCTCTGGCCATTCATCACCCTTCCCATTGCAAGTGCCTGAGCTGACCCTGCATGCCTCCTCTGACAGGCTGTGGCACCTCCTCAATGTTAATAAAATCTTTCTCCTCTACTCTGCCTTCTACCTCCACCTCCTCTTTCCACATCCTGCAGGCTGTTCCTCTGCCTGTCCTGTGTGAAATCTGCCTCTCCTCTGCTGATCTCTGTCCTTGCTCAGCTGGGAGGTGATGATCCTTATTTGCCATGGAGGGTGTGTGGGTTCTTGCTCTTTCCAACATGAGCCAAGTTGAAGCTAAATGCCCTGAGTCTGTGGGCAGCAAAGAAGGGTTTTATAGAGCTGTATGGTCAGGATCAGCAGTCCTTTGCTGCTGTTATGGGTGAGAGGTGGCTCAGGGACTGCCCTGGGTGATGTTGGACCAGCTCCTTTCAGGACTGGGCTTTGTGCTTAACCCAGGCAGGTTACATGTAGAGTTTACCTGACCTCTGCCTTGTTGATTTTTTTTCTCCCATTACAAAGCCTCAGACCTTTCCTGTCTCCCTAGGTAGCTAAGTTCTGTATAAATCAGTCCTACAAGAGCAAAAAGCACAAACCTTTCCTTCTCGTAGAGAGCAGGCACCTAGCAAGGTTGTTCCCCTTCCTAAACAACCTTAGGAAGGTTGTTTCGAACTTTGTAAAATGCTGAAGGGGATTAGATTTTATAATGGAGTATTCAACTGTCAAGTGATTTACAGCAAAGATGCAGTTGAGTTATGGGAGCTGTTAAAATGCCCGTTCAAATACTAAATGTTTTTAAAAACTCATCTTATTTGGCTGATAGAATGTAAAGGTCTAATGGAGCTATTACTTTGCTCTGTAGAAATACACGTTTGGGCAAGTGTTATTTATGTACAGACTCACTATTGCCGGTTGAAGTGACCCAAGGCCATTGCCACCCCATGGCTGTACATCAGCTTGTGCAAGCCAGGCAGCGATTTCATTCCTGGTGGACAGCTGAACCAGAAGTCCTCGCCCAGGGGATGTTTAGCCTCTTCTTGGCAGTGCCGGGGTGATTTGAGAAGTAGCATCAAGGTGTGCTTGTGTCTGGAGGTGATGGGTTTTGCTGAAGGATTTCAATGCCCTGACTCCCTGGCTTTGTAGAAGGTTATGGCAAAAAAGCAGCAGATCTGTTGTCCCAAACCAGAGGGGTGTGTCTTTCCTCAGTGCTTATGTTTCTCCTCTCCTGGACTTGAAATACGGATGGAAAAGCCCACAAGCCTAAATAAACACTGTGAGTGTTTGTACTTACTTTAAAGTGAACAAGGTCAATTTGTGGCCTGTGAACCTTGATAGTTATGGATTTGGAAAATGATCTTTATTTTTAAGACTCGGTTTTGCACCTACTTTTAACTGTGTTTGCCCAGAAGAAACAGTGGGGAGTCAGTCAGTTTGCCACAGAAATTTATAGCTGAGTGTCAGACCTCTTCCCCAGACCTTTGATCCTCAGCAGAGTCACCACGACCTCCTGGCTACCCAGCACTATAACCACCAGGGGCAAGTCTGTTCCTGAGAAATAAATAGGGCAGACTTCGGCCAAGTATGTGTGATGTTCTCTAGTATAGAGCGTTTCTGGGTCGCCTGCAGCCATCTGGTCGGGATGCTCTCATATAATAACATATCTGAGTTTAGATGCTGCTGGATTTGTTGAGCAGTTGTGGTGCGTTAAACTTGGCTAAGTGTCAGGTACCCA
>WEIS01038000.1:0-17579 GCA_013389965.1 Todus mexicanus | reverse complement strand
CTTGCAGTCTAGTCTCTTTTTGCTGCAAGGAGTAGTGTGAAAGGTCTGTAGAGCAGCAAGTAGAGATAAGAAAGTCTGAAAAAGCTTTTTGTAAGTCCTCCTGCTGTGGCTGAATGCCCAGAGGGAGTTGCTGCAAGGGCACAAAGCACACTGAGCAGGATAACACCGTAGGCTCACACTTACAAAGCAAAGGACACCATGCTGTGACCTTAGGAGATCTTTGCTGTTTTCAGCAGCATTCCTTGTCACCCACGTTTAACTAATGCACTGCCACAGTCTTTGCTGCAAAACATTTTGGTGTTCATCCTGAGATGAGCGTGGAGGAAGGGTACAGGGGTGAAACAGAGGCATCTGACAATGCTGTACCTCCACGGTTACAGTTTAAGCTGAAGTTGAACTAAAGGAAAAATTGTTTTTCTTCACCACTGGTCTTCTAAGAGCAAGGATCAGAAACTCTCATTGATATGCTGTTGCATATTTAAACTGCAAAGCAGCTCCAGCCTTCCCATCAGAAAGGAGGTTATGAGTCATTGCTTTGCAACTACCAAGGCTCTGCTGTTCATACTACAATTGCTTCTAATGTACATGAGTTAAATGCTGCATTTCTCTAACTCAGATGTATCCATTTAACCAGTCACCAGATTTAGTTAATGACCACCACATGTGCAAGCTCTGTGACTGACTATGTGTCACGGAGGCACCCGGAAACCAAACAGTAGCCACTATCCAAGAATGGGGGCTTATTGCAACCAAAGTCACCCAGCATTCCTAACCAAATGCAAGTTTGGATGTTTGTTGCCACAACTAATTCCTAAACCTTAAGGAAAGATGGACCAAAACGGGGATATGCTCACTTACAAAGGGAAAAACTCCCACACAAGAGTGCCCAAGACATCACTCACACAGAGAGTGGGGCAAGGTTCACTCAATCCACAGGGACTCACTCAATCTGTGGAAGTATCCTTGGACAGTGTGTCCAAGAGGAGGGTCAGACTGCTAGGCATGCTGCTCTGTGAAGAACCAGCTCTCTTGGTTCTTTGGTGGAACCCCATTTATACTCTAGCTGAGTGTGCATTGTGGTCATTCTATTTGGTTGAGGGGACAAGCCCAGACAAAACCCAGACATGCTCAGCCACTGAACCTGTTAACTGAGGGTCCAGACCGTGAGGTGCCTGTCAGTCACTGTGAGATGCAGCTTAACGGCGCAGGAATCAAACCGCTCTGGCGGTTTTACCTGTTCTGGAGGCTGCATCTGTCACACCATGCCCTGCTGTTTAGTTAATTAGGCCCAGGGCCTGACTCAGAAGGCTTGAATTTGTCCAGCAGCAGTGGGAGAGGGTGAGTGGACTGCTCTGCTGCTGCTTTCATATCTAAAGCTGGAAAGAAGAGTTTACTTTTTACTTTACATGTACAATTTTCATCTGCAATCTTTCTTCTCCTTGTCAGAACGCCAACTACTCATAGAGAGGGAAGATTATTAATTAAATGACTCAGTCACTAACATGAAGGCTTTTCTGTTTCCAGCATTGATTTTGTAATACCTTGTGTCGAGCTGTAAAAGGCTGGATGGTGAAAGTAGTAAGGGAGCTGATTTGCTTTTTCAGCATTTAGAGTCACTCCACAGCTATCTCAACCACTATAGAGTAGCTGGAGATCTGATCAGTTTTTGCAGGTTGGTGCTTAAATGGTAGTTTTCTCCTATGGGAAAGCTGCAGATCCTGAAATCCTTCCTCCCTTCTGAGTTACGCCTGACTGCCATGAAAGTACATATCCATCAGAGTCAATGAGCTAGATTAACCTTGCTCTCAGAAGCCAGAGATATTTCCATCATTTTTTCTGTTATTTGCAAAGGCTGTTTGGACAATGAGGTCCTACAAAGCCAGACAAAGTCAGTGGATGATGCCTGCAGTATCAATCTAAGGTGCATGGTACTGCATCAGCATGTTCAAATGCACTTGGCAGGATGCGTGCACACCAGATTTTGTAGCTCAGTTGCAGAAAATGGAGGAGCAGCCAACCAAGAGGTCTTGAGGCTCCTGAAGATCTTTGTTTGGTGTTTGTAGAAAGTGACTTTATGCCATTCTGACTTGGTGCCACATTAACTAGACTCCTACACTATCCATTACTTGTAGTTGTCTTGCAAGCAGCCATTTTACTCAGTTACACAAACATGACAACTATTTTGTAAGTAGTTCTGGCCAAAGCTGCTTTTCTTGCCTATCAGAAATATGAACATCAATCTTGCTTTAATGTGAAATGATGTGAACCAGTTCCACATCTTCTGGCACACGTGATCATGGGTCCAAAGCCAGCGCTCACATCCTATCTGCTCCCTAGTAAGACCCCGAAGTCCTGTCTTGTGCCCTTTCCTGTGGTTATCTTATGGAATTATTTTGTTTACATCTTCTCCTCATCAGTGCTGTTGAGAAACTGTAGCAGGGCAGAGATTCAGCTCAAATCGTTATGCTGCATTTTCCTGAGGGAAGAGCAAACCCAAACTCCTCCTTTAGCCAGTAAAAGAAAGACATAGCAGAAATGGGAAGTCCAGGCAGGATCAAATGTTTTCTGGGGTGAGGTGCCATCTGATTAAACCACTGTCTCTTGCATAGGATAATCCTCTGTGAAGTAAAATATTGCCAGGGAGTGCCAGGCACACACAAGGAGGGGGTGAGACAGGAGCCGGGGCTGCTCCAGCACTGGCCATGCACTCCCCAACAGGGCACAGTCCCACGGTGCCTCAGTATGGCCAGCAAAGCCACAGGTGGTACAGCCCCAGACACAGTGAGGGGATGAACTGCAACCGTGGTATATCCAGGGAGCCTGATCTGGAGCAAGAGAAGAGGCTGGAGGCAAAGCTACAAGGTAGGTCCAAGATCCATGCAGCAATCAGGGCAGGAGATGGAGACACATCTAATGGAGCTCAGACAGGGATGGGAGACTCAGGTCTGAGCTTAAATGAGGTTCTAGGCCATAAGCAGAAGATGCATGGGTGGCAGTTAACACCCATTAGCGCCCTTCAGGCCCTGACATGCTGTATCTTAAATGAACTGTTACACTGCTAGGGGAGCTTGAAGCAGGCTTTGGTGCTGGCTGGAACACTATTTTTGGAAAGCCTGTGCAGACAGTAAAGGTGTGGGAGTGAAGGTACACACAGTCACACACTTTCTTCCACTGAAAGATGGGAGAGTGGATGTTGAGAGTGTTATGCGGGTAATTACTGAGTGGGTGAAATGAGGTCTAACGCTTGCCCTGCTGATGTGTCTCTGCCCATGAGGCTGGGTGCTCATCATGTCCCAGCAGCTCCGTTCTGCCCTCCCTTCCCCACCCAGGGCATTCCCAACAGGTTCCTTCCTAAGGAAATAAAGAAAAGCTGAAGATATTATGATATAGCTGCCATCACGGAAACATGGTGAGATGACTCACATGACTGGAGTGCTGCAACTGATGGCTACTAAATTTTAACCAGGGATGAGTGAGGAAGGCAAGGCTATGGGGTGGCCCTCTGTGTCAGAGAGGGATATGAATGTCTACAACTTCATGGGAATATAGTACAGCAGAGAGTGAACAGTCCCAGATGTTCTTGGAGTGTGTTGGAGATAACTTCCTGACGCAGCTAGTGAAGGAGCCAACTAGAGAAGGTGTCCTCCTGCACCTGCTGCTTGTTAACAGAGAAGGACTTGTAGGAGATCTAACAGTTGGAGACCACCTTGGGCTTAGTGATCAAGAAATAATAGAATTTTCAATTCTCAGAGAAGTAACAAGGGGGTTTAGCAGAACTGCCACTTTGGCCTTCCGTAGGGCAGACTTTGGNAACTGCCACTTTGGCCTTCCGTAGGGCAGACTTTGGCCTGTTCAGGAAACTGATTGGCAGTGTCCCCTGGGAGGCCGTTCTGAAGGAAAAAGGAGTCTAAGAAGGCTGGAAACTCTTCGAGAAGGAAATCTTAAAAGTGCAGGAACAGGTCATCCCCTGAAAGATGGGCCAGTGAGGAAGAAAATCGGTTTGGCTGAATGGGGAACTTTGGCTGAAACTCAGGAACAACAAGAGAGTTTATCACCTTTGGAAAAGGGGGCGGGCCACTCAGGAGGACTATAAAGATGCAGTGGAGCTATGAAGGGAGAAAATTAGTAGGGCCAAAACCCAGCTAGAACTCAATCTAACTATAGCCATAAAAGACAATAAAAAATGCGTCTGTAAATACATTAACAACAAAAGGAGGACTAGGGACGTTTTTCATCCTTTATTGGATGCAGGGAGAAACATAGTGACTAGGGATGAGGAAAAGGCTGAGGTACTTAATGCATTCTTCACATCAGTCTTTAATAACAGGACCAGTTGTTTGCTGGGTAGCCAGACCCTTGAGCTGGAAGACAAGGATGGGGTACAGAAAGAGGCATCCATAATCCAAGAGTAGATGGATAGTGACCTGCTGCACCACCTAAATGTACACAAGTTTATGGGGTCGGATGGGTTACATCCAAGAGTGCTGAAGGAGTTTGTAGATATGCTTACCAAGCTGCTTCTCATGATTTATCAGCAGTCCTGACTAACTAGGGAGGTCCCCATGGACTGGAGATTAGCAAATCTGATGCTCATCTACAAGAAGGACCAGAAGGAGGATCTAGGGTGCTACAGAACTGTCAGTCTGACCCTCAGTGCCAGGGAAGGTCATGAAACAAATCATCTTGAGTGCCGTAACACACCATTTACAGGATAACCAGGTGATCAGGCCCAGTCAGCATAGGTTCATGAAGGGTAGGTCCTGCTTCTATGACAAGGTGACCTGCTTGGAGGATGAAGGAAAGGCTGTAGATGTTGTTTACCTGGACTTCAGTAAAGCCCTTGATCCTGTTCTCCACAGCATCCTCATGAAAAAACTGGCTGCCCTAGGCCTGGATGGATGTGCACTCTGCCGGATCAAACAGTGGCTGGATGGCTGGGCCCAGAGAGTGGTAGTGAATGGAATTAAATCCTTAAATTCAGTTGCTCACCAGTCACAAGTTGTGTTCCCCAGGGCTCAGTGCTGGGACCACTCCTGTTTAATATCTTTATCAATGACCTTGATGAGGAGATTGAGAGCACCCTCAGTAAGTTTGCAGATGGCACCAAGTTAGGTGGGAGTGTTGATCTGCTTGAGAACAGAAAGATTCTTCAGAGGGATCTGGACAGGCTGTATTGATGGGCTGAGGCCAGTTACACGGACTTCAACAAGGCCAGGTGCTGAGTCCTGCACTTGGGCCACAACAATCCCATGCAACACTACAGGCTTGGGGCTGAGCTGCTGGAAAGCTGCTTAGCAGAAAAGGATCTGGGAGTGCTGACCGACAGCCACCTGAACATGAGCTAGCAGCGTGCCCAGGTAGCCAAGAAAGCCAATGACATCCTGGCCTGCATCAGGAATAGCGTGGCTAGCAGGACTAGAGAAGTGCTTGTCGCACTGTACTTGGCACTGGTGAGGCTACACCTTAAGTACTGTATTCAGTTCTGGGTGCCACAGTATAAGAAAGACATTGAGGTGCTGGAGTGGGTTCAGAGAAGAGCAACAAAGCTGGTGAAAGGTCTTGAGAATGTCTTACGAGGAGTGGCTGAGGGAGCCAAGGTTGTTTAGTCTGAAGAAAAGGAGGCTGAGTGGGGACCTTATCACTCTCTACAACTACCTGAAAGGAGATAGTAGTGAGGTGAATGTTGGTCTCTTCTCACCAGTCACAGCCTACAGGACAAGAAGAAATGGCATCAAGTTATGACAGGCGAGGTTTAGGTTAAACATTAGGAAAAACCTCTATATCCAAAGGGTTGTCAAAGGCTAGAACAGGCTGCGCAGGGAAGTGGTCGAATCACCATCCCTGGATGTATTTAAAAGCTGTCTTGATATGGTGCTCAAGGATATGGTGTAGTAGTGGCCCTGGTAGAGTTAGATAACGGTTGGACTTGGTGACGTTAAAGGTCTTTTCCAACCATGGCAATTCTGTGAGTGGAACATCTCAAGGTGACCGTGTCAAGTCTGCAGAACAAAAATCTCTGTGCCCAAAAGCCTCTCTGGTTTTTCAAACTATATCAGCTAGTCCAAAAAAGGATATTGCTGCCTCCTACAAACCTATCTTCTCATATTTCCTGAAAATGTTCCAGTAAGAGGAGCCTGTTTTAGTTTCTTTCTCCATTGTCTTCTCACTTGACAAAGGCCTGAGCTAACCCTGTACCCAGCACCTTGCAGCTGACAAACACACCTAGAGCATCTCTCATTTCACCATCTAGGGGTGGATGATGATGCCCCTCTGGCAACCCCTCCTGCTGGCAGCAGGTCCATGCAGTGCTAAAATATTTCTTAGTTTCCCAGTTAATGCTACTCAGCTCTAATTTTCATCTGTCTGTTCCTGACACAGACTTTAAGGAGCTTCTTGGATCCTAGTATTTCTATGGATTTAGATTCTGCACTAGAGTCAACTGTGTTTTCTTTGGGCTATAGGACAAAGAATAATATCTGTCATCATGGGAACCTCTTTCTAAGGGAGCACTTTTTTTTTTTTAAATTCTTCTCTTCGTTCTCACTAATTTTTCACAGCTCTTTAAAGCTGAGAGGAGCTGATCGTGTTCTTCTGTGAGATTGGTGTACCCAAAGAAGACAAAGATTTCTGCTGCTCCTCCAAGTCTGATGCTTAATTGGATTACCATGGGCTACTTTCTCCCAGCTCAGCTCGTTTGTGTCCTGGGGCTCAGGGGGAGTGGCAGCTCTCATCTGTGAACTGTGCAACTCAGTGTATAAATGTGGAAATAGTGTGTTTTGGGATGTTTAGTCAAATGCTGTCTATGATGTGCTGTGTAATGTGAAAAAGAAGCCACCATATTTGCCAACTTCCAGAAAAATCTCATTGATACAAATTATATTCTTACCATGTAAGTTTATCATCTGCACTTTCAGACAAAACACTCCTTTGGTGTGTTAGACCATGGTGATGCTCTTTTACCATATACTTGAATGTTTGAAATAGGTATTTCAGTCCCAACCATAATCATGAAATTAGGACGAAGTGAATCTGAATTTTGTGTCCTCTCCATCCGCTCCTGCTGCTGTATGGGAACATTAATATCTTGTAAACACAATTTTAATCAATGATTTGTGCCACATTTAGATTTGGCTAGCGCCAACACTTATTCCTGCCTGGGCCTTTTTATTTGTTGTTGTTGCTGTTTTTTATTTATTCGTGGAGCTGAATATCATGTTACTATTTGTTCTCTGCAAAATCCAATTCTTCCTTTGACTCTGCTTGCTCTATTTCTGCACCACATCATCTCTGCAATCCATATTGGTAGCTGATGGACTTGCTTTGCTCACTTTTTGTAGCAGTGAGTAAATCTGCATTATTAATTGGATTGCATTTACTGTGTCTTATGATATGTGTTAATGAAATGGGAATCATGACACAACTAACAAGACACTGGCTGTCAGCCTCATTTTCACTCCTTATGCCTTGGAGACGGCCAAGTGGGGCTCTATGGGGAGAGAGTTTCCTGAGAATAGCATTCATAAGAGCAGCTGAGCCTGCCTCGGAGTGACCTGTGCTAGCGTGTGGGCAGGGAGGGAAAGCCCCCATCAGCTGGAGCCTGAAACATCACCAGAGATTAGTGAGTAACACCAACCACGCTCCTGGATCCAAGAGGAGACCTAAGACTTTAGTGTACTGTAGATAGTTAGCTGCAAGCCAGGGAATCCTTTGGAAACACTGATGAGAGCAAGAATGAGAAGAAAGACCTCATCACACACTGAACTGGATGGAAAGCTATTTATAAACTCTTTAATTGTTACACATTATCTAGTTGCTCTCAGTTCTCTTCTTTTAGTTTCTTTTTGACACACAATGATGTGCAAAGTCCTTTTCATGCTGGTGTGCACACCTGAGGGAGAAGGCACCAAGAGAGCCAATTCAAAGCACTCAAGCCCTTTGCATCATGTTCAAACATAATTGTCTAGGGAGTTCTTCCTTGGGTGATTTCTCTCTTCCCTCCAAATATGAACTCCTGATGGTTTCTGTTTACTAGAAGTGATTCCCTGCTCATGTTTTTCAGGTCTAAATCCCATCAAACTCTCCAATACCGTAAGTCCTCAGAATTAAAACCTGTCTTTTGACATATAGTCTGAAATGTAAAACACTCAGAATCACTGCAACTGGTCTAAATCTAGCACATGAAATGGCAATGATTCTTCCTGCAAAAAATCATCACCTCCATGCTCTCACAGCTACCGGCTGTTATATCCAAGAATATTTGGGTCCTACCTCACCAGCAGGAGGTTAAAACGTCCCAAGCATTCAGCTTTCTTACTACCACTTCTTCTTACTAAATACTTGAATAATGGCCATGTCATGTTTTGAACATTGCCAGGACGTGTTCTCTCCTGTACTGTCTACCACCCCTTGATTTCCATCCTTCTGAAACTCTGGTCTGGTTAGCTGTAAATGTATATATTTTGGTAAGACAAGAAAGGGAACTTTACATAGCTGAGCATAGAAATCCAGTCCATGAAGCTACATGTGAAGTATGCTAGTGTTGGTCACGTTAACAGGGTCACATGCATAGAAATACAGGCATAGTCACACACAAGGAGATCTGAATCAGATGCAAGATGGCTCAAAGGAAACACAGAAGAGGGTTGTAGCATCAAACTAGGTTCACGCCCCATTCAATGGGGACAAGATACATAAATGCCTTTGTGCTTACTCACGCCTTAGCTCTTATTTTTCCTAGTTCAACTCAAACCCCTCAGCCCAGGGTTCAGGCTTCTGGGAGCTAAGGACCAGATTTGATGCCAAACCTTGGTTCAAGTTTAACAAGAACATCTCTAGGTTGTGGGAAAGACTGTTGTGACAGAGTCCCTGAGCTACAGCAGTGCCAGAGAGGAAAATTAAAAACACAAGCAAAATTGATTGAGATGGTGACACTGAGCAGCAGAAGGACTTACAGACCAAACTTCCAAAAAAAGCAGCAGAGAAACTGAGATGGCGACTGAGCAACAGGAGAATTAGTGTGTTTCAGGGAGCCGTGGAAGCTGAAACTCGCTTGCCAGCAGACATCTGCTGTGTGCCTGCAAGGAGGCCATGAGTTTATGAATGTTTAGCCAGGTAACCTGTTTGAGCCCTGTACTACCTGCATCAGGCTACAAAGAATGGCTATCTGCTTGTAAGCTGCATCTAATCCTGCCTGTGGAGTGCTCAGTAAAGGTGCCCAAGTGAAGGCAGTGAAGGGATATGAACTTACCAATTGATGAAGATGATCCTTCATAGCTGCCCTGTTCCCTCCTCTACCACCCAAACCTAGAAACTGCACTACACATACCTGGATGTGGGCTGCACACAATAGCCACTGGGCAACTTGCACATGGAGAAATGACTGTTGTAGGAGATGTAGGAGATGTCCTCAGCTTAAATGTCAGACTCTCAAGAGTATTAAAAGTCAAACCATACCGAGTTACTGGTTTGCTTCTGCTCCACTTCCAGCATAATTAATGCAGGTCCAACTGTAAACCCAGCTAGCTAGCCTCAGCATAGAGTACAGGTGGGGCCAGTGAAATCTTGTAATGATCTCAGTGGTGATCAAATTGGGAAGACCATATAAAGCAGAAGACCAAGTGTCCAGTCGTGTAAAACACTGGCCCTGACCAGCTCTGGAGTTCAGTGAAAATCCTCCAGGCAGGTGCCAGATGGGCTGCATGGACCAGTCAGGTGCACAAACAAGTGCACAAATGTATTTAGCTGTGGCATCTAGGCTTTGACCCTAAAAAAAAATATCTCTTTTTTGGTTGTTTTTTGTTTTGTTTGTCTGTGCAGGCTTTGTGCTCTGACATGCTATATTGGAAGTGGACAGCTGAGTTTGCTGCCTGCAGTGTGGCTGTGAACAAGATTCATGGTGTAGGAACATGTCTACGGTGCAGAAATGCTTGCGTGAATGCCAACAGCCCTGCTCTGGTACCTTCTTCCAAGCTGTTCCTCTGACATCACCTGCTTGCATGAATCACAAGCCACAAGAGGAAAGAGAGCCAGCATTACCACCGTGGCATAGGGAAAAGCTATGGACAAGCAAATCAGACAACACTGAGCTTTTACATATTAGTTTGCATGCACAAGGCAGAAGCCGCATCCTTGATGCTCGTACTGAAACAAGGAGATGCTCCTTATTCTTGTCAGCGTGTGTTTTGGGGTTGGTTGCAGCCAACTGAGTTGTCATGATGTAGGAAAAAATAATGTACTTTGTGGGGAGATTTTATGGCAAGCTGGGGGGTACAGCTTTGCAGGAGGTTTCAGAGAAGGAATGGGCACCACAGATGCCACACAGCTGGAATGAAACCCAAGCACAATTGTAGCCAAGGTCCCTTGCCAGCAATTCAGGTGGTATTTCTCCTTCATGTGTGGCAACACCAATAAATGGGAGAAGACACCAATGAAAAGGTAGACAGGCTTTTAATGGCATGATCAAGAATCCCCTTTTAATAACAAATCTAATGACAACTGTGTCTGGTATGAACAAGAAATGGCATCATAATTTATTTTATTTTTTTTTTTAAGATGTGATCTGAAGTTATGACAAATGCCAAGTGGATCTGTACACAGACGGGGCCTCTGTGATGCATGCCAGATTTTATGGCCAAGAAATTTGCCATGCAGTTGAACCAGATTGTGGTTCCTTGGTCAGTTGTACATTCTGTTTGCAGTGTGTAAACATTCTCCAGCTGCTTTCTTAAAGAATACAAAGAAGATATGTAGAGAGATTTAGCCTTGGGACGCAGTTGCTTTTTCAGGCGGACAGTACCAAGGAGCAGAAGTCCGGTCTCCAGGCCAAAAGACTTTGTCAGACTGTGCCAGAGGTGAACAAAAACATTGTTGGTGCGCCAGGTACAATGTCTGAGTGTAGAGTCACATGCTATCGTGTTAAAAGGAGATATACAAAATTATCTGCGTTTCCAGCTCCAGTTCCTGTTCAGAGAAGAAGCAGCCCAGGTCCCATAGCACAGCAGTGTCGCTGACACTGGTTTTCATACACGCTGTTATGACTGGACTCCATGGACCCCCCATGTCCTGCAGAGCTTATTGCACCATCGGCAGGCAATGGTCTGAGAGCCTCTGCCTGGCACTCCACTAGCCATTTACTCAAGTGCTGAATAAATACCAGCCCCTGCCTCCTCCAGCAACCTTGTGTCGGACCTCCTTGTACTTATGGCAGAAGCAATATGAGGCAAGTTAGAAGCAGAGCAGCTACTGGCAAGCCCCTTGCTGCACCCAGCAGCACCCTTGCCAAAGCAGAGATCTCTCGCCCCTGCAGCCTCCTTTGGTTTAGGAGCTAAAAGGAGGAGTTTTCACCTTGGTTCCTATCAGGAACACACCTCTGGATTTGCTGTGGTAGCTCCCTTCCTCCTTTTAGCATGGAGGGCATCAATACATACTTAAAATCTGCTTTCTAGACATTTGCAGCTCCAGAAATAGAAGGGATAATGTTCTTTCTTATAACTTGCAGCATCAGCCTGCATGGTGCAGGACCTGCTGCACAGGTTGGCAGCCAAGTCTGCCTCAAGCTTTGCAGAAATCTATCAGGGCTTCAATCCTTCAGCCAGAGAGGGACTGAACTGCAGGAAGTACACAGTGACTGCAAAGACAAGATTTGCTAGAGGAGGTGTATTTAGGAATGAGGGGGCAGGAGAGTTGTACCATATAAAATCACTGTCATTTCAATGGGATTCTGGCTGTACTCAGGGTCACAGGTCACCATAGCTTGCAAACAGGGCTATTCTCTGGCCTCACAAAGATACCAACCCCAACGCTCATGGAGATGCTGTGAATCTGCCTTAATATCAGCTGGCTCTACTTTTATTATCAGCATGGTATCAGCCCCTTGGAGTGCAACAACAGGCTGAGGAAGAGCAAAACAACCATTTAGGCTTCTGTGGAGGATCTTGGGTGCCCAAGGGCGCCTGCCTACTACCAGCGGTACAGGTACACACCACAAGAGGAAAGGGCCTGAACAGAAGCCTGAGTTCTCTCCCTTGTGTGCAGATGTTGGAGTAGCTGGCAAATACATGGAATCAAAGGTGGTTGCAAACTCCCAGGTGGTCCCAATGTTCTTTGTGAAACCAGCCTAGTGTCACTGGACCACAGACATATTTCAGTTTAGCCAGAAGAAATTAATTTGAAACCAAATTCATGTCCACTATGAGACTTTTACTGTGTTTATAAGATTAATTTAAGTGCAGTTGATTGACGCTTGGGGCATTAGGTGGGCATTGGTATCTGTGCACATGGAACAGTGGTGTGATCATGCCACAGGTCAGTGACATACAGAGAAGAAAAAGGTGTGCTAAGGGACCATCAGGTTGCTACTGGAGCTGGTCAGCTATCAACAGACACTTAGCCATCTTCTTACAGAGGATCTACATTTTCTTGCCCCAACACAACTTGCTTTGAATTGAAGCATTTCACTAGCAAACAAACCATGCTTGTGTTAGTCAAGGGCAGCCATGTGAGCAGGCTGATCCTCCAGACTCTGATCCATGCCACACAAAGATGTGTGACAGTCTACCAGTTATTACAACTCTAACAGTAAGTATGACGGCCGCCAGCCAAGCTGGAGTGTTTTGCCACTGGTTCGTGTTTGGGTGAGTGGAACCTCAGAACTCACATGTGCTTTGGTAGAGTGGTACCCTGTTCCTCCATCCACATTCATCTCACACAGCAGTCAGTCCTGCACACATCAGAAGTCACGTAGTATCAGGGCATTTATTTGAAGGTAGCAGGATCCTTCTCAATCTTTAGCCACTATATATAATGGGCACTACTTATATTATATTGTTATAATAATATATATTATTCTATACTTAGAAAGGACAAGCAAAGTCTCCTGCCTCTCACAGATTTTGAGCACAACTGACTCAAAGACTTGGTCTCAGTTTGCTACCAAAACAGCTTTTGCACCAAGAGAAGCAGAAGTGTTTGTGCTGCCAGCCAGACAAATCAGTTCAGCAGCTCCATCCACATGTTCAAGCCCCTCCACGGCATTAATCTGACTGGTGCCACTGGTCCTTTTGCTCCCTCCACTTATATAACCTGTTATCACACTGTCTTGGTGCTGAGAACTGTCTTTCAGATTTGCCACCTGGCACATCCCTCCCCTATATCCCGGTTTCTTGGCAAGCATCTCTTGGCCAGGCAGCAGCCACTGACTCATTTTTACCAGCCCGCATCCTGTCTTCTCAGCTGGCAGGTAAGAAAGCAGGTAGGGCCTTCGCAGACCCCAGCAAAGCAAAGACTCTCAGCAGAGTGGTTGCTTTATTTCATGATATCAGGCAGTCCCTTATGGTCACTTATGGTCCCAACGCACATGGGATTCCACAATGTTCCCCTGAACAAGTGCTAACTGTTCCTACTACCCATGCACAAGCACACACGCAGGTGCAGGCAAGGTGTCAGCCTGTCCCAGGAGTCCCCTCAAAATACACATAGGCACAACCATCTGCAGCTGGCCAGGAGAGACTGGTGGGGAACTACATAGTGTCAGGCTATTCACAGAAATTCCCAAAATGTGGGGAAGTGTTGAGAAGCCTGCTTCACCTCTCCTGACCCTGAACAGTTTACTCTTCCTAGCTATTTCCTCTGCTCTGGTCAGCTTGATCTTCTCCTTGATCTTCTCTTCTTTGCAGTGAAGCAAAGATGCAACCACACATTAAGAGCAGTGTCTGAGCAGCCCCATACATCCTCAAGGCTTGACAGAGCTTGCACACCATGTTTCATGGCAGAGAACAGCAGGGTGTTGCCTCTCCTGCTTTTCTGGGATGTGACAGCCCATCACGTCCTGTGATGCCAGACCGGATTGTCTGAGATCCCTCAACCACCTAACTTCTCCCTAACATCCCAGGCCTTATCCCCTCCTGCCCACAAACATGATCTTCCATGTTTGCTCCAACTGTGGCAGATGCCCTTCAAACCTCCTTGCTGCGTAGAGAAAGAGAGAGGATGAGAGGACCTAGATGAGTTATTGACCCTTTTGCAGGGCTTGTTTCACAGTGACACCGCAAAGAACATCACTGTTGGTCCACCTGCCTGCCAGAAAAGCCCTCCAGAGACATACAAGAGGAATGGGAACTTCTGCAACCAGGGTGTACTGAGTACCCCAGTTACAACAGTACCCTGAGGTAACACACATCATTGAGCAATTGAAGGACAGAGACTTGAAAAACAGAGCCAGGGAGGAGATCCAGAGCAGCACCTGCATGGCAGGGGCTTTCATGAGTCTCTCTGACACCTAAAAGAGGCATTAGGGCATCACCTTCTCCACCATGTGGGCTGCTAACCGGGGGCTTACAAGCATGCCCAGGCCAGGTAGCACTCTGTGACCAGCTCTGACAGCAAAAAGCGGCTCTGAGGACGACCTCTTGTTAGCAAATTCTTGGTATTCACTTGACTGGAAGAGCCCAGCGCTGAAGCTCCTGCAAAAATAACTTCAGTGAAGGCATGAAAGAGACAATGTGACATCCAGCCAAGATCACAGCATCATTTGCCACTGGAAAGGTTCCCAGAGCAGGTCCAGAGACACAAACCTGTGGTAAACATAGGGACAGTCAGGCCTTGCAGGAATGACCCTTGGAAACAGTGAGAGTGACAGTGCCCAGCAGCTTCACTAGACAATTGCTTCACAACTAAAAGCCTGCCTGATTTCTTCATCTGCCATTCTTGGCTACTCTGTCTTCCCTGCTTTCACGTGCCAGATGGAAGACCTCTGCTCCGGAGCTTCCTTCCTGACATGGGTATAGCTGAGCAACATAAGCTGTCCTTTAAACTTTTTCTTGAACAAATAGATTGATTGCACTTATTAGGCCTAAGCACGCCTCCCATGGTAAGGTAGGTTTGCTCACCCTGTTCATAGTCCTGTAGCCCTCTTTTGAAGCTCTTTCAATGCCATTTTTGCATGTGCCTATAAGACGTGGATGGAGTATCTAGTAAATGCCTCATGACAGAATCTTACTATCTGAGCACTCTAAAATGAATAGCCCCCCAACAAATTTAATAGGAGTGCCATTATGGTTTATATTTCTGGAAAGAACCTGTGTTTGTGTGAGTTTGAAGTGTGGATCAAACTTCAACCTGAATACGCCCTGGAAGTTTATAAACTAGAAAACAGAATAAACCCAAAGTTAATAGTGCCACCAAAGGAAGTGATCACACCCTCTGTCCTCTCCTTCTCACACTTCTGTTGTGTGGCTAAGTGCTGAACGAGAGTGATGAACTGAACCAGATGAAAACCAAACCAGCAAACCAGAGTGCTTGGTATCGTGCTGGACCGGCATTTCCAACCACTTCGCCAAACAGCTGCCCCAGTGTAAGGCAGGGATAGCAACACGAAGCAGATGGAACTTGGAGAAACTACTGCTTTTGGTGGCAACATCAGTCCCTCACACCACAACCTGACCCTCGAGTTCCCAATGCTTCCCTGCAAAGATGGATGTGTTTTTAAACTAAAAGTGTGCTTCTTACTCTACCACGGTGAACAACATTAGTGGAAACAGCAAACACTTTGAGCTAGATGAAATAAATTCTTAGTGTTGGCAACACTGAGGCCATCATATAGAGTTAATTCCTGTCACCTATTTCTAGATATTTCCCCGTTCAGATGTCCAAGGAGTACACTGTTCTCCCAGCCACCCCATCACAGCTGTCATGCTCCTTTCCAAGAGCAGTTTCTGCAGATGTGAACAACTTCAGGATTCCTCAGACTCAATGGCCATCAGTGTGACTGTATCCAAATTCAAATGAATCAAGGTTATTACTGTCCAGATTTCTCTATCAACCTTTGTTGTCTACAAATAGTAAATATTTGCAGGTAAGGTGCACCTACAGGAATCGGTGTACAGGGCAGCTGTACTTTTGCTGTGCCTCATGCGAAGCCTTCTTTAGTCATGACAATAGTGTGAAGCCTGAAGTATTTGGGTCTGGAGTGTTTCCTCCTGTGAGGTGCGGAGAAAATTTTTTGACTACTTCATGATCTCATCAAGCTCAGGTATAAGTCCTCCTGACTTTCATTTTCAAACCTTCCTAATTAGTCTTGGGGCTAAAAAGTTGGTTGATTTAGTTGTAGCTGAGCACTAAGCTTCTGCTCTGCTAATATTACTCTGAAGAACACAGCCCTTGCTTTTATGTTCACATTGTTAGTTCTCACACAACGTGTGAAAGAGCTGAGCACTGAGGAAGAGAAAGACATAAACCTGACCACTGCAACTCAGCCCACTGTACTCTCAGATAGAAATGTATAAGATACCCGTGGCATGCCAGCAAATCTCTCCTCGCAAAGCAGCAGCTTTTGAGTTATACTACAGGATAATTGCCCACCCTGCCATATAGGAGAACTTTCAGCCACAGTGCCAAAATTCACAAACACCAAGAGCACAGCATTAAAGCACAAGAATTTAGGTCCAAGGGGCACCCAAGCTGAAGGCATCCAGTGACTGTTCACATCTTCAGGATGGAGCTATGTTTGGTGGACTATGGGTCTGTGGCACCAACCACACTTGGGCTGAGAGAAAACACCAATGTTGGGAGATGTGGTCTCCACAGATCACAGTTTGGCATTTGTGACAGAAGCGGCTGTAATGTGCTCCCTTCTACACCAATTAGCAAGCACTCTTGTTCTCCTAGCAAGCTGCCAATACATCTCCACTTCCATCTAAATAGCCACCACACAGGCATCTGCTGAAACAGCAGCAGTGTCTCTGAGCAGTAATGCCAGATGGCCTCCTCTGTGGGACATACTGGAACAGGCAGGAGCAAGACCTGCCTGTCTCCCGTTTCCACCTGCAGAGGCATCTCTGGAGAGAAGAGCTCCCTCCACCCTGTCCCTGCTCTTATCTCAACACACAAGGATGCATCCATCTTTCTTGGCTAAGCTGGTGACAATCCCTTGCTAACACAGGTGGCAGGAGGTAAGCCAACACGCAGGTAGATGGTAGCAGCCAAGGCTGGCATTTTCCCAGCAAAGAGAGAGGAGGAAGTTGCCTGCAGGACAGGAGTCTTCCTCTCCAGCAGGCCTTCCTCTCATCACCTCTGCTTCTCTTTCCAAAGCCAAGGGGGGTGTTAGTGACTGGTATTGCTGACAGAGAGAGGGGGATGCCTGGGGTGGGAGGAGAGTCAGGCACAAGGCAGGCTGCCTGGGTTGCTGCTTGGTGCTGTGTGTCTGGATGTGAGCTGTGGTCTGGATGTCTCCCTTGAAGAAGGCTCCGTGGCTCAGAGGCTCTCAGGCCCATGGGCGCTGATTGCAATGGTGTAGGGTGAGAGAGAGTGAAGCATTGAAGTACAGCTACTGCTATGCACTCGTGGGTCCAGCATGGAAGGCTGTGCTGCAGCATCTCAAGTGTATACTATATGCAGAAGTTACCCAGTCTGTTGGGCTGGCATAAGAGGATCATTATCTGGCAGTTGCCTTACTTTCCAGGGATGCCTGCTTTCCTTTGGTTGCTGGACTCTGAGTCTGGGTTTTTCCTCTTTGTCGTTTTTTGGCCACACCAGGAGAGGACGGGGAATCTCCTGTTGGCCCCAGGGCCTGAGCTGGGGGCTGA
>WEIS01037999.1:0-23430 GCA_013389965.1 Todus mexicanus | reverse complement strand
TCCTGTCCCTACTGCAGATCCCCTGGTCCTGTCCCTGCTGCAGAACCCCTTGTCCCGCCCCTGGCTGCAGATCCCCCCGTCCTGTCCCTGCTGCCAACCGTTTGCCCTGCCAGGAGAGGAGAGCCAGCCTGGCTTGGTGGCTCGTTGCCTTTTTCATGCCGTGTTCTCAGCCTCCTGCAGATGTCAACCCAGGCTTCTCCTCTTCCTCTCCTCTCCGCCCGCTCCCAGCCCGCCCAGCTCTGCTGCACCCCTGGGGAAACTGAGGCACGGGGCCCTGATGTGCTTTGCTTGCGCAGCAAACCAGCGCCAGAGCCAAGATCCAGGTGCTTGGGCCCGTACGGGGTCGGGGATGATGCCTGTGGTGCCTGCCCAGCCCTGTGCCCCTCTACCGGGGCAGCCTGGGGGCCCCGTGCTCATGGCCGGGCAGCTCGGCGGCTCTCGCCCTCAGCCGGGGTGCCCTCCCCTGCCAGGCAGCTGTCGGGCCCCGTGATGGATGAGTGCGGAGCGCTTTTCTGCATTATAAATAATGTGCTCGGAAAACTCAAAACCATCTCAGCCATCGCCCTGAACTTTAATCTGATCCCGAGCGGGGGGCTCACGGGCACCCAGGGGATGGGATCCGTGTGGGGTGCGGGGTTTGCTCTCTGCGCCCTTGCGGGTGTCGGGTCTGTTCGTCCTCTTGGCTGAACTCATAGGATCATAGAATTGTTTTGACTGGAAGAGGCTTTTAAGATCCTCGAGTCCACCCATTCCCCAGCACTGCCAGGGCACCACTGCCCCGTGTCCCTCAGCACCACATCTCCACGGCTTGGAAACCCCTCCAGGGATCAGGGGGACTCCACCCCTGCCCTGGGCAGCCTGGGCCAGGCCTGGGCAACCCTTGACACTGGGCAAGAAATTGTTCCTCAGCTCCAACCTAAACCTCCCCTGGTTGGGGCAACTTGAGGCCGGTTCCTCTTGTCCTGGCGCTTGTTCCTTGGGAGCAGAGCCCGACCCCCCCTGGCTCCAAGCTCCTGAATTTCAGGGAGTTGTGCAGAGCCAGAAGGTCTCCCCTGAGCCTCCTTTGCTCCAGGCTGAGCACCCCCAGGTCCCTCAGCTGTTCCTCACAAGACTTGTGCTCTAGAACTTTCCCTGTCTACCAGCTGGAGCAGGTACTGGTGGGGGAGCAGGCGCGAGCTGTGGGGAGATGGGCTGTAAGATGGCAGGAGACAGGATGATTTTTTGGGGAGCATTTTTTTGGGGTCTATTCCTGCCTGGGAAATACTTTAACAGGGTGTTCCCGCAGCTCAAGGGCCTCCTCGCTTCGCAGGGGTCTCCGCTCTTCCCACACTGTGGCTCTCAGGCCGGCTCTGGCCTCGCTCCTGCCAGCTGGAGAGGTCAGCGATGAGACCTGTCACTCTTCAGCAATGCAAAAAATGCGCCCCAGCCTCTCCAGTGACGCCGGGTCGGTGGGAGCTGCCCTTCTCCTGCCCCACTCCTCCGGGCACCCTGCTCATCCCCTGCTCTGCCAGCTCCCTGCACCCATGGGGACCCATCCAGCTCACCAGGGTGCCTCATTTTTGGGATGCTTTAGCTGGGCTGGGGACCATGCTCGACCCTGGAGCAAGCCCTTCCTCTTTTCTGTGACCAAATCTCACACCCAAGTTCACCTCCAGATTTTAAATCTGGCCGCAAAGGGTTTGGTCTTCTGTAGCAGCCAGGGAAGTGGCCGGAGCTGCCAGAGTTCCACCAGGTTTTATGGTGGGTCCAGCAGATTTGGTGGGTCCAGCAGATTTGGCCCCGGGCAATGAAAAGGATCGAGGGGTGCAGAAAGGGGTCCCTGCCGTGGCTCCTGCCTGGGATGGTCTCCAGGGGTGGCAGTGAAGCTGCTGGTGTTTGTTGGGTGCCGCTGTGAGCATCTGCGGCTCTCGTGGCTGGGTGGGAAGGCACGGCCCTGCTGCGCATCCCGGGAGCGTGTGGGATTTCCAAATGTCTGCCTCTAATCCTCGGGGGGGGCTGCTTAGGATTTGCAGCCGCTTAGGAGGGCGATTTAAAGAGCTGCCAGCTGTTGGGGCTGCAGAGGAAAATGGGCCATTTCCAGTCGCTACTGAAATAACATCTTTACCCCCAAACTGGGGGGTTTTTGAGTCAGAGAAGGGGTTTGCACTTAATGGAGCCAGAGGCTGCTGGAAAGGTCACTTATGCTTCTGAGATGGGGTTTGGACCTTGTGGGCCTGGAGCTGTTCCAAGGGCTGATGTTGCTCCCCAGAAGGCTGGGCTGTCAGGGTGTGTCCATGCTTGTCCCTCCTGTCCAGCTGAACCTGGAGGTGGATCCAAGGTTGGGATGGGACCTTCCAGGGTTGGGATGAGACCTTCCCCCATGCGGCCCTGCTCACACTTCCCATAAACACATCGTTAATCACTTGCTTGATGTTCAGGCCGAGGCTGGATCTGACCTTCCCGTGGAAAGGGTAGAAGGGAGAAGAGGTCAACGTGAATTCCCAGGCAGCAAATTTGGTGGGATTGAGCTGAGCAGAGCCCCACAGCCGCTTCCCGGGCTTGTGCTGGATGATGGATCTTAATTGACCTTGGCTGACCTTGGAGGCTGCTCTGAGGGCAAAACAGGGTTTGTCTTTTGGAGTGCCCAGACCTGCTGGGACTGGAGGCTGTGTTGCTGTGGGGTGCTGTGCAGGCTCCACCACAGCTCCTGGGACTCAAAGCATCCCAGCCAGGGCCGCGAATGGGACCCCTTCCTGCTAAAAACAAAGGGTGCTTTTCCCCCAAAACTGTGATGTTTGAAGGCGAAGTGGGGTTGGTTGGGTTGTTCGCTCTGCTTGGAGGATTTGAGGTGCCGCGGCTCCCGTCACGGGGTGGCTTTTCAAAGCCCGTTTTTGGCTGTAGTGATGATCATCTGCAGTACTGCTGGGGATGGAGAAGCATCCAAACAACCCTGAGGAGGGAGCGCTTCCAATCGAGACGTCCGCTTCAAAGCAGCGCCGGAACGCAGCGCAGCTCCCTCCTCGCGGAGCACAATCGCCTCATTTTGTAAATGTCAGCGTTTCGCAGAGAGCGGCAGGATTGTTCCAGCCCAGCCGGGGTGAGACTTGCTGCACAAAATGCTCCGAAGGTGCAAATCTTCCTTGGCAGGAGCGAACAGGATCCGGCAGGTCCCGTTCCCGGGGAGCGGGCTTCCCACCCGCAGGCAGCTGGGGCTCCAGCAGCCCACGCCGGGGCAGGGAGTCAGGCCCCCGAGCTTACGGTTATTTTTATTGCCGTGTTTATTACCTCTTAAATTAACCTCCTGGAGGCTGGTGCCTTTAAATGGCAGGGCAGGGACCTTGAGCAGCCTGTTGCCGTTGCGCAAGGTGCCTGCGCTCTTGGCACCAACCGGGTGCAAGGTGTGCGCCGCGGGGGAGATAGAGATGCAAATTCAGGCTGGGCACCCAGCTGAGCTCAGCTTGTGGCCCCCCACGCCCTTCTCACCCCCCTTGCCCATGCCTCTCTGCCCTGTGTGCTGCTCAGCTGCTTTCCTTGCTGGGGATCCTCCAGTAGAGCTCTGGAGGATGCTCTGGAGGATGCTCTGCCCTGGGTTCCATCGGGGACCAGGAGTGGGGAGCAATCACCCAGCAGCTCTTCTCCACACCCAGATAAACAACCCAGCGCCGCAGGGAGCAGCACGGAGCGGCAGGACTCCTCGCCGAAAGCGAATGGCCGGATGTCCCAAGACCTTGAATAGTTATTAATATTTCCAGCGAATAAATAGCCCATGACACCGGAGTTATTAATTAATGAGCTGGAGCGGCAAGACGTGGCCCGTGACAGGTTAATAGGTAACACCCAGCGGGGAGCTGGGTGTGAGGTGGGGGGACCTGGCTGTGGGTCCCTTGTAGGAGCGATGCTGGTGTCGCTGATCAGCTCCTGGGTGATCCTGCGTGTCCTGGGGGTTTTTCACCTGCTTGCTCAAAAGAGACGCCTCCAAACAGGGATCCCTGTGGCCACAGTGATGCTCCAGCCTGCGCTAAGCCGCGTCTACTCCTAATCGCCCACTGCTTAATCTCCTCTCAGGGGATTTTGGGTGGTGATGTGGCCTCAGAGGTGTCTGGGACCGACTGTGCTGCAGAGCTGGCCCCGGGCACCGCTTACGGGGTGGGTGCGGTGCTGGGAATGGCAGGGGCTGCCTTTGACTCCCTGCTGGATGCGTCTTGGTGCAGGGCAGGATTAGTGAGGCTGGGTTGGGGGCAGAGCGAGCCCCAAGGCAAACCCAGCCCTGCGGGGAGTGCAGATCCCCAGTGCGGATGGGGTACCTTGTCCTCGCCAGGCTGCTGTTCCAGTAAAGCTCAGCCCGAGGCAGGGTGGGAGCATGAACTTTGGAGCACCTCGGGGTGCGGAGCGGCTGGCAAAGGTGCCCTCCCAGCCCTGGGCAAACAGCATTGCTGGAGGATTACTCACAGGGCAACATGCTAAGCAAAGATCCTGGAAATCACAGAGGAACTGATGAGGGCGAGGTGGTTTTGAAGTGCTGACTGAGGACCGGGATTTCAGTGGCTCCCTGACGAGATGCAGCCAAAGAGCCCCTGGGTTGGACTACAGCAGGTTCTGGGGAGCGTCTCCTGGTGAGCATCTCCTGAGGAGCCCCCCCTGAGGAGCCCCCAAGTCCCGTCCCACTGCCAGGACTCGCTGCAGGCAGCGTTCGCTGGGGTTAGGGCTGCCTGCGCCGTGTCCCTGCTTGGGATTTGCTGTTCTGGGAGCGAGGATTTCTCGTTGGCCATCAGGAATGAATTTGCTTTCATGCCTGTGAGCAAGTGATGGGGATTAACACCCTTCTGCCCTCCAAGGGCAGAGGAAGGATGGGCGGGGGTCAAGATGAGATTGACTTTCCTGGTGTCCTCTCCCTCTCTGCCAAGTCCCACGAAAGGCCTCTCGTTGACTTCGGTGGATTTTTTGTTTTTATTTTTTTTTTTGGATCAAACCCCTCAAACATTAATAATAACGACTCATAAATCACTCCCTGCGCCACCTGTTTGTCATGTTTCCACCCACACTAACTCTGTCGAGTGTTTTTATAAGCTGAGCTGGCACGGGTTGTTTTGTCACATCTGGACAGCATCGTGGGAGCGCGGATCTGGCCGAGCTGCGGCCTGTGGATTTTCCTGGCTGGGCGAGGTGGTGTTGGTGGCGGGGCGGGGAAAAGCCACACAAATTCCTTCTGCATGGGGTTGAGAGGTTCTCCTGGGGTAGCACATTGAGTCCGGATGGGTTTGCGGTGGGAGGCCTTGGGTGTAGCGTGAGCAGCAGAAAAAAAAAGTCTCTCGAGTATCCCAAAGCTGGGGATGGTGCATCAGGGTTTCCTCTGTTAACGCGTTGGAAGATCAGGGTTGTAGCTGCCCAGATCGTTACGGAGGTGTCACCCACCTCATGGCCTTTCGTGTTGGAAGGTAACAGCCACCCTTGGGCTGGGGCTGGGCGCAGGGAGACCGTCCTGTGGCCTTTGTCAGACCTTCTGGGGGCCTTGCAGGGCTTCAAGGGGCCTGTCAGAAAGAAGGGGACAGACTTTGGAGCAGGGCCTGGTGGGAGAGGACAAGGGGGATGGGGTGAAATTAAAAGAGGGAGATTTAGACTGGAGAGAAGGGAGAGATTGTTGGTGCTGAGGGTGGGGAGAGCCTGGCCCAGGTTGCCCTGAGAGGTGGTGGCTGCCCCATCCCTGTCCCCATTGCCGGGGAGGTTGTTGGGGGCTCTGAGCAACCTGCTCTGGTTGCAGATGGCCCTGCTCCCTGTGGGGGGTTGGACTCAACGACCTTGAAAGGTCCCTGCCCACCCAACCTAGTCTGAGATTCTGTGTATCTCTGACTTTCTCCTCCCTGCAGCCAAAGCCCGAGAACGCCATCACCATCGCGGTGTCCTCACGGGCGCTTTTCCGCATGGAGGAGGAGCAGAAGATTTACAACGAGCAAGGGGTGGAGGCTTATGTGAAATACCAGCTGGACCATGAGAACGAGCCCTTCCTCCCTGGGGCCGCCTTCCCCTTCGTCAAGGTGAGCGCCCACCCGCAGAAGCTGGAGCTGCTGCGCTGTGGTCCTGGTCTGGTTTTGGGGAGAGGGGAGGGCTCTGGGGATGCTTGTGAGGGAAGAGGATTGGAAATGAGCAGCAGGAGTGGCAGAAGGGATGTAGCCACAGAGCAAATCGAGGTCGAATGAACCTCCTGGCAAGTGCCGGGCTCTTTCCAGCACTGAGGAAACACTAGATTTTCCAAATTGGCAACTGAGCCCAAGGATTGAAGAAATCGTCCCTTTGGATCGTGTTTCACGTTTCCCTTTAGGGAATTCTCATACCTTTTATTGCAGTTGATTTATTCTTTTCAATTGGCTGTATTTAGCCGTGCTACAGAGCCGGCCAATTTCTAATTCTGACATGTTGAAATCAGGCGTTTCAAACTTGAAAAAATATTTTTCCAGTCTCTGCCCCAGTTCCAGGGGATTTAGCACCTGAAAAACACCGATCTGTGACTTTGGGCTCATTTCATCGACAACCTTGAGCTCGTTTATTCTCATCTCCTAATGAAAACGTGAAACCTTTTGTGTTTGAAAATCGAAGAGTGGCTATGTAAGGGGTTTTTTTCCCTCCAAATCAGTCTTATTTTTCCCCAGTTCACGCTGCCTGCTGATGCCAGCTTGGCTCAGGGTTTAGCTGGGGTCAGGCCAGATCCGTGGTTTTGGTGAACAGAAGCGTTTTGCTCGGTGAGAAGGGGGTCGGGGCTGCGGCTGGCGCTTGCTGACACCCTCCTCCCCTCGCCCTGGGCGTGCTGCAGGCGCTGGAAGCGGTGAACACGCAGCTGCGCGAGCTCTACCCCGACAGCGAGGAGCTCTTCGACATCGTCCTCATGACCAACAACCATGCCCAGGTTGGGGTTCGCTTGATCAACAGCATCAACCACTACGGTAAGCTGAGGGCAGAGCTGGGCAGCAAGATAAGGAGGCGCTTTCTCCCGTCTCTTCCTCCAAACCGCGCGCTGAGCCCGCTTCTCCCAAATATCCTGGGCTTGGAGTAGAAGTTGGCGGGTGGTGAGGATGCTCTGCTCTGCCCGTGAATGGCAGGGACAAAATTAGCCCCCATCCAGAGCAACACCGAGGCTTGTTCTGGGGGGCAATCAGCCTCACCCCGTGGTCCGTCTGCCCTCAGGTCTGTTCATCGAGAGGTTCTGCATGACGGGAGGGAACAGCCCCATCTGTTACCTCAAAGCCTATCACACCAACCTCTACCTCTCCTCCGACGCCGAGAAAGTGAGTGGGGCCATTGAAGAGGGTGAGTCTGGGGTCCAGCTTGGGGGAGGGCTGCGGGGGGAGCCTGGAGCCCTCAGGGGGTTGGTGCCAGGGGCGATAGCTCCAGCGTCCCCGTCCCTACGTTGATGCGCAGCAGGGGTCTGCCTTGTGCCACGTCTCACCCTTAGTGCTCTAAAGAGTCTCTGGTCTCCACAGAAATAAGACTTTCCTTGAGCTCTACAGCTCTTCCAAGGCAAAGACACTGGTTTTCCTCATTAATTCTTGCATGGAAGGGGAGGTTTGTCATCTGGGGATTTGTTTTTGCTGCCCAAGGTCTTGGGGCCAAGCTGCAGGAGCTGCTGGGTGCGTGCGTTTCCTCGCAGTGTTTGCTTCCAGCCCATCGTGCTTTGCTCTGCTCCTCAAGGGATAAGCCAGGAGGCCGGGTCCTTGGGTAACCGCCGCCTCTTGCCTCACGCTTTACCTCCCCAGGGATAGCTGCAGCCACCATCTTCAGCCCCAGCACAGACCTGGAGGTGTCGGAGGACCAGCTGCGGGTGGCGTTCGATGGCGACGCCGTGCTCTTCTCTGATGAGTCGGAGCAGATCGTGAAGGCTCATGGCTTGGATATGTTCTTTGAGCACGAAAAGGCTCACGAGAACAAGCCTTTGGCACAGGTAGTGCAGCCAAAAAAAGCCTCTGGGGGAGTTGAGAGCCTGTGGGGATGCTCTCGCCTCTGGGAACAAGCTGGGGGGTCGGCATGTGGAGTGGGAGATGATCCTCCTGAGCCGCAGAATGGCTGTGGCTGGCCCCTCGCTGTCGTTTCTGGGAGCTCACGGGGGGGAAAAAAGGGGTTCACCAGCACGTCTGGCTCTACTGGGACTGGGTGCAAAGTGATGGTTTCTTCTCGCTTTGGCAGGGACCCCTGAAGGGCTTCCTGGAGGCCCTGGGCAAGCTGCAGAAGAAGTTCTATTCCAAAGGGCTGAGGATGGAGTGTCCCATTCGCACCTACCTGGTGACTGCCCGGAGCGCAGCCAGCTCGGGAGCCCGGGCCCTAAAGACTCTGCGCAGCTGGGGCCTGGAGACGGATGAGGCTTTGTTCCTGGCCGGGGCTCCCAAGGGGCCGCTGCTGAGGAAGATCCGTCCTCACATCTTCTTCGACGACCAGATGTTCCACGTGGAAGGAGCCAAGGAGATGGGCACCGTGGCCGCCCACGTCCCGTACGGCATCGCCCAGAAGCACAAGCGGCCGGCGCAGGAGAAGCAAACCCCGAACAGCAAGTGACGGAGCTGGCTGGTGCCACGGCGCGCGGCACGGACCTCGCCCCGCGCTCTGCCCGGGGTTGTGCTCCACGGGGCAGAGAGCGTCTGTCTGGCCCGGCGAGCGCGAGGTTATTCCCCAGCGGGAGCCTTGGTGGGGGCACGGATGGAGGGAGGGGGCTGATGAAGGGCTTCTTTTCGCCTCTGTGCTCGTCGCAATGTTGTGGTGTTGTCCCCGTTCGTGGTGGGGCCGGAGGGTCCCCCGCGCTGGGCGGCCCCATGAGGCTTTTCCCCCGTTTCTCCGCGCTCTGCATTTGGCTTCAGGCAAAATCCCTCGCGGATGGATCTCGCCTTTCGTGGACTGTTTGTGCCAGGTGGGTTTAACCCACTGGCGTTTCTTTAAAACCCCGGGTAATTCCCCGAGTTGTTGAGTTACAGCGCAAATGTTCAGGCTTGAACGGTTGAACTGGAAAGTTGGGAGCACGCAAAAAAAAACAAACCCCACAACCCACCTTCTTGAAGGTTTGAAACGAAGTGTTCTCCCTTTTGGCTAAAATTAAACCCTAATATCGTTCCTTCACGGACCCGGCCGCTGCTCCCCAAGCAGAAAATCATTCACGTCTTTGTCCTTCCACCCAGATTTTGTCAGCTGAGCAGCTTGCCTTGCCAAATTAGGAAAAACAGAAGCAAAAATATAGGTATTTTTTTTTTAAAAAAAGATCCCGTTTACTACTTGGAGCTTTGGGCTGGTGCTTTGGTGGCCCAGGGTTTTAAATTTGGGCTTCAGAGTTGCGTGAGTTAGCATTTAAAAATAATAATAATAATAATAATAACTTGAGTGAGGCATCCAGAGCCCAGCTCTTGCGTGAGCCGCCCAGAGTCTGCAGACACATGCCCAGGGCTCGCATTAAGCTAAAAGCAAGCTCTGATATATTAGGGACATCATTTGAAGTCCATTTAGGTAAATCTGCCGAGAATTTCAGCCTGGGGATTTTAATTAAAGGATTTTTTTTTTTCCCTCCCCCCCTCTCTTTTCGAGGCTGAGTTGATAATCTTTTTCTCCTCAGCTCTTGAAAACCTCTGGTGTTTCCTAAAATAGAGCCCTCTGCCAGTGATGCTGTGAGAGAGAAGCAAAGTGATTAAAAAGCAGGCAGAGAAATCAATTGAGAGAGCCGCTGAGAAATCAGGGTGAGAATCACGCTGATGCTTCTGCACCAAGCCCTGTCCCAGGGAGGAAAAAATGTGAAGATTTCTTATTTATTGTGTTGTTTTGTTTTGTTTTGTTTTCTTTGAGGTTTTTTTTTAGACGTGGTTGGGCACGAAGGATGCCCAGTGTTATCTCCAAACTCCACGGGCTGAAGTTTTCTGAGGTCTCTGTCTGCCTCTGGCTCCACTTTGCAGCTCAGCCCTTCCCGGCAGCGAGGCTGGAGTTGGATTTATCGCACTTCTGGTGAACATTCAAACCAGTTAGTGACATCCAAACCAGTTAGTGACATCCATACCAGTTAGCGATGCCTTCCCTGGCTCACGAGGCTGTTTTCTTGTTGCACTAAATCCCTCTCTAGCAGTGAAAAGCAAATGGCACTTTTTTTTTCCCCTCCTCTCCCCTATTTCCCTCCGAGAGACTCTTTATTTGTCGCATCTGGGTGACAAGCACCTTAGAGGAAGGTCAAGAATCCGAACAAAAAGTCTCGAAAGAAACGAGTATGGCAGTGACGCCTCTCTTCATCCACAGGTTTCTACAAAGGGTCTCGTCTTTTTAACGCGAAGCGCAGGTCCCGGGAGCTGAGCTGTGTCTCGCAGCCCTTTTTGGCAGCTGGGAGAGGGCCCGGCCTCCCAGTAAACATTTCCAAGGTGTTTCCTGAAGATCTCCTTGGGGAAGCCCAGCCAAGCCCAGCTCACGCCAGCCTGGGAAGTGACGCTGCAAGAGGACTTGGGTTGTGAGGAAGCCTTTTGGAGCTCCCAGCCAGGGCAGGGTGCTGGTGGGACTGGGTGGGAGGGTGCAAGCACTTATCCCTGGTGCCTTAGGGGCCTCGAGGGATGTGTGCTTTGGATGAGGAGCCTTGGCTGTGCAGGAGGAGATGTCCTGTCTGAAGGTGCTGGTAGCTCCAGGGAAGCAACGTCTTGTGCTTTTGGATCTCAGCAGCTTTTCCTGCTGCCTTCCCAGGCTCTGAGATGCTCAGGGAGCTGGGTGCAAGCTGGGGGATGCTGAGAATGGTGTAGACAGGAGGTTTAGGAACTGTGCTTAAGGTTGTCCTGCTGCCAGGGCAGTTTGGGGCCTTGCTGGGAGACACAGGGCTCAGGAAATGGGCCCCAGGTGAGGTAGGACCTCCCTTTGCGCCTCCCGAGTCCTTCCTACATGGGGAGGATCTTCTGCTCCTGCCTTGGCTGCTCCATTTGCTTTTATCCACGCAGCTGCCTCTGGTTTATTTATTTTCTCCTCCATCACCACCACAGGAAGATGTGAATTTCCTACTCGTGTGCTTCCCTCGTGTGCCCACCCGTGATGTCCCCTCGGGCTGGGGGAGCAATGTGGGACTGGCTACATGGGCTGGGCACGTCTCCCACCCCCGTGGGCCAGCGCAGTTGTGCCTCTTGTGCCACACTGGCCAGTGGTGCCGGGACCCTCCCGCTGTGTGTTGCTGCTGTGGGTTTCATTCGTTGTCCTCCAGTGGTTCTTCTCGTGACTGGACAATGTTCTGCCATGTTCATGAGGTCCCTCTGGGTGTTCTTCTGTAATAAACAGTGTTGGTCTCAGCCCGGCTCGCTCTGTTGCCGTTCTCACCATGGGTGTTTTGGCTCCTTGGTGCAGCCAGCAGAAGAGTTTGAGGTGCCTGCTCGGAACCGCCCGGGTTTTATGGCAAAGGGGTGGGAAAGGGAGGAAAAGGACCTTCGGGGATTTAAGGGAATTCAGGAAATGTCATAAAAGCAGCGATGTGGGAACTGGAGACCTCTGGGAGAGGTGGGATTCCAGAGTTGAGAGATGTGCTGTGTGTTACCACCTCCCTCTGCCTTGTGAACAGGCTTTTATTGTAGCCGGGGCTCGTGATGAAATCCTGGGTAACAAACACCGTTTGGCAGAAGGCTTTTGTCAACTTGATCTTCTCCCAGCCAACAGGTGGGAGGCAGCAAAAGCCTTTTAGAGGAGATTTATTGCTGCTGAAGTACCGGGTTTATCCGAATAGCGACACTGTAGTTCTGGCGTTAGCTCCTCCCCACCAAGAAGGAGAACAGATGGGTGAAGGGGAAGCAACAAATTCTCCATCCGTCACCAAATATAGCCAAGGAATGTCCACGGGCCCCAGGGCAGCATCTCTGCTATGGGTGTTCGATGAAGGGATGGGTGGCCCTCTAGCAGAGTGTTCTTGTGCAGCCCTGCTCGCTGGAATGCCTTCCCCCTGCCCCTTGTCCTGCCTGTTCTTTCACCAGATGCCTAGGGGGAAAATCAAATTCCAGCACTGATAAGGTCCCTGTTTGCACTGGTGGAGGTCCAGGTGGGTCCACCCAGCCCAGAGAGGTCAGGATGTCCATGCCAACGCCAAGAGCTGCCTCTGATGTTCATGCAAAGACCACCCCAAGCCCTTGACTCACTCTTGGGGACCAGCGTTGGCACCGGGGACAAGGAACCAGCAGGTAATGGAGAGACGTGGGAGGGGAAGGGGAGGTTTGTGCGGTTGGGTCTGTGACTCTTTGAGGTTGGTTTGCTGCAAGCCTTGAGTTTTTGTTTCTGTCGCCTGTTCTCTGAGCTCGTTCCTTCATCAGGCATTGAAGGGCTTTGCGATGAGCGTGCTTTAAAATAAAAGACCGTGGAGGAGGAGAAAGCGGAGGCAGAGCTGATGAGGAATTACGCTGCCACTCAGCTATTGTCAGCACAGATGTTCGCGAGGTAATCACGGGCTCCGAACAGCGAGAACCGCTTCTCACGATGAATCCAGGAGTTAACCCTAAGAACTTGTGGGGCTTCTTGGTGAGGCTGGGACACCTCTGATGACCAGGGAGGTCGGGCAGAGTGTGGACTCTGCCCTCCTGGTCCTCATGCACATCAGGTAAGTCATGAAACCTCCCTGCCTCAGTTTCCCCGTTGCCATAACAGAGGTTAGAATGATCCAGAGGTAACACCAGGTCTGAAAGGGTGACTCCAGCTCCTTGCAGATGAAAAGCCGAAATCCAGGAGTGCTGTGAAGTGCAGCACAGCCCCATATTTCTGCGGTGGCATCTGCACACCTGGCAGCAGGTCCCAGCGGGCAGGGGCCATGCAAATACAACCCCGTGGTGCTGGCCATGAGGGGTGCCAGGCTCTGCTGGAGGCGACTCCACCTTATCCCTGCAGCACATTTTGCTTTCTGTCCTTTCTCGAAAGCAGAAGAGGGGCCAACGAACACGAGCAAGGGACCTGCGGCCATCCCAGGAGGCTAAAATGTCAGGGCACAGGACCTGGTGACAGGGTGACAGAAACACTTGGAGCTGGAAGAGTAGATAAGAGGACCTGGCGGCAAGAGAACAAGCGAAGGGCACTTGCTATCGGCGCTGGCGGGGCCGTGCCAGGGTTCCAGCGGCCTGACCATCACGTTCCTTCGACACCGCTATTTATAGCAGCGTTCGCTGATGCCTCTGTCACCGGAGCCTAAAATGGTTCCCCCGTGCGCACCCGGGGCGGCCGGGCTCAGCCACCCTGCGCCGGGGAGGCCACCAACGACGCGGTGACTCAAAGGGAGCGTGCGTGAAGCCGCTCGTCGCCCCGCTGACAGAGGAAGCCGGTGATTCCCTCTGCCAAGAGGCAGCTCCGTGCTGGGCCAGCTCCTTGGAAGATGCGCCAGACGGTTTGTGTTTTAGACCTGGCCCCTCGCCAGAAAGAATCAGGGGGGTAGATAGACCCACCTTCCACCCAGCTTCTTCCTTTGCCCCAGAACTGAGGCTTCTCCAGCTCGCTCTGGGAGCCAGCGGTCTCCAGAGCTGGATGCTGGTCCTGAAGGTAGCTGTGGGGATAGCTCACGCTGGTGGAGATAACCCTTGGGTTAGAGGTGGAGCAAAATGCGAGAGGGTGAAGATCTTGTAACCGCAGATGCCCCGTTCCCCACCTGGATATTCGCTTTTTAAAAAAACAGCTTCGTTTTCCCAGTTGTGCCCAAGCCAGCGAGCGACGGAGGCAGAGATCTCTCTGTCCTGGCGTTCTCCCATTCCTGTAGCGAAAGCTTCGTTACCAGGGCTGCACTTCAAAGCTTGGCTGGCAGCGCTGCGCCGGATCGGCCCGCGCACATAATCCCCCCGAGGAGGAGGAGAAGGAGAGGGGGTCTCTGCAGCTCCGGGGCTGCGGATGCCAGGCGAGGATGGTTGTGCCGGCCAGGGAGCGCTGGCCGGCCTCACGCCGCAGTGAGCTCGGCACAACCCCTGCCAAATTTTCTGATTGAATGACTTGAGAGGAGATGGGCATTAGTGCTTAAAAGAAAATAGACCAATAAAATCCTCGGGGGCAGCATCCAGCAGCCCTGCGCGCAGGATGGGACTTCTGCTTGTGCTCTTTTAGGACAAAAAGGCTGCTTGAAGCCCACCGAGCTGGGGAGGGAGAGGTTTATTCTTCAGCACCAGCTTGGGCGGGGGGAACTATGTGGTGGTAGGTCATAGGCTGGACTCGATGATCTAAGAGGTCTTTTCCAGCCTTAAATATTCTATGATTCTTCCTCATGCCCTTATAGAATCATAGAAGTTCTTTGGATGTTAGGAAGAAATTGTTCACTGTGAAGGTGGTGGAACGCTGGAACCAGTTGCCCAGGGAGGTGGTGGAGGCCCCATCCCTGGAGACATTCAAGGTCAGGCTTGACAGGGCTCTGAGCAACCTGCTCTAGTTGAGGATGTCCCTGCTCCCTGCAGGGTGGTCAGACTAGGTGACCTTGAAAGGTCCCTTCCCCCCCAAACCAGTCTGTGCTGAGTGCCCCTGTGGCACTGAGGTGGAGCCTTCTCGGGCACCGCCTTGGGTGCCGCAGCAGCGTGGCCACCTCAAGCACCTTGTCACCCACAGGGTGACCGGGCTGGGGGTGCTGTGGGGCCACCCTGCGCGGTGTGGCCGGGGTGATGGGGACTTTTCCCACTGGCTGTATAAACAGGCCCCCTTTGCTCTGCCTCGGCGGCCGGGCGGCCTCCTCCAGGTGCGGCTGGGAATCATTAGGAGCTCCCCGCGCCAGGCTGAGTGTGGGAACTGGAAGAGGAAGCTGGAGAGAAGCCTTCTTTCATCTCCCCACTCCCTCCTCCCCCCCGCATCTGCCAAGCCTGGCTTCCTTTTGAATCCTTTAGCTTGTGCCAAGCCAGGGAGAAGGGAGGAGGGAGGAGGGGGGGGGAATAAAGAGAAAAAGGGAAAGAGAAAAAAAAAAAACAAACCCAAACCCACAGGAATGTGTCCAGGGATCTGGCTTCATTCAGGCGGCTGAGCCCTGAATACCCCGACTCCCGCTCGGGGAGCCGGAGGGAGGGAGGCCGTGGCCGCCCCCGCGATGGAGACAGGGCGAAAACAAACAGGGAAGTGGCATTTGTGGCGCTGCTGTTACCACAGTGACCGACAAAGGGCTGCCTGGGAGGGGGCCACGGCCGGGTCCCCCCCATGGCCACGGGGCTGGCGAGGCAGGAACGCGGGGTCAGGGCAGCCCGAGCGGCGCGGGGAGGGGAGCCGTGGCGCTGGGTGTCTGGGTGAAGCCCCGGCTGCGTTTCATCCCGGTGTGGGGACTGTGGGGACGTGGTGCCCAGACAGACGTCTGCCCTCGTGTCGGGGCCGCCTCGCAGCACAAAGGCGACAGGGCTGCTCGCCGGGAGGGCGCGAGGGGGAGGGCGGCTGCGAGGCCTTTTCTTCGGCGCTTCGAGACGCTGGTTTTGGGGTTTTGTTTTTTTTTTGACTTGCCGACGACTTTTATTCCCGGCAAATTAATAATTTCCTCCCGCGGCAACGACAGCGTTGGCCTGGGTGTGCGATGCGTGCGCGGCGGTGGCTCCCGTCGCCCTCCCAACCGCCTTTTCCCCCACCCCTCCTCGACGTCCGCGCCACTCGCGGCGGTTTCCTCCGTCCCGGTCCTCGGCTGGGCTCCTTCCAGCTGCGCGGAGCTGTCAGAGCCGGCCCAGCTGTGCTGGCCGCTGCCTCGGGAGCGCCGGGCCTGGCTGTGAACTGACGGCGCGAGTGACGGAGGTGGCGGCGAAGCGCGTTGGGTGGCGGGGAGGGAGGCCGCGGCTCCGGGAAGGAGCTCTGGGCTTTGCAGCCGGAGCGCTTGGTGAAATGAGAGAGCGAGCAGGGGAGTGAGCGTGTGGGGAAGGCACCAGCGTGTGGGGAAGGCACCAGCGTGTGCTCGCCTCTGTGTGCTGGAGGTGCGGGGCAGCAGCAGGACAAACCCAGCGTCCTGCATGGGGGCACCAGCCACCCCAGTGCCTGATATGTGTCCAGTGCTGGGCTTCCCAGTTCCAGAGAGACCAGGAGCTACTGGAGAGAGTCCAGCGGAGGCTCCAGAGCTGCTTCGGGGCTGGATCATCTCTGTGGGCAGGCAAGGCTGAGAGCCCTGGGGCTGTGGAGCTGGAGAAGAGCAGCCTGAGAGGGGAGCTGAGCAATGCTGAGCAAGAGCTCAAGGGCCCGCGGGGGGCAAGAGGCTGGGGCCAGACTCTGCTCAGGGGTGCCCAGCGCCAGGCCAAGGGGCAGCGGGCACCAACTGGAAGCCAGGAGGTTCCAGCTGAGCAGGAGGAGCAACTTGTTTGGGGTGAGGGTGTTGGAGCCTGGCCCAGGCTGCCCAGAGAGGTTGTTGAGCCTCCTGGAAACGTGCAGAGCTGCCCAAGCACCCGCTGCAGCCCCGATGCCTCTCTCATGCAGGCACACGATATGGCACAGAGTCTCGGGAGATCCTCTGGGAACACAGGCCATTCCTGCGGCAGCGCTGTGCCGTGTTCCTTATTTCTATCCCCGGGGTGGTGCCACAGGTGGGCGATTGTTCCAGCTGACAGCCTGAAAGGCAAAGAACCAAGATTTAACTTCCTGCTATTCAATTTGAGCGAGCAAGCATTCAGCAGCAGCTGCCGGCTGCTGGCAGGAGCAGACCCAGGAGCAGACCCAGCCACCGCGGCGGGCGCAGGAACGCTCCCCTTGGCAGGACCGCTGCCCGCTGCCGGGGGCACGGCTGGCTCCCCGCACAGCCCCGCTGCCAACGCCGCTCCAAAGAGCCTCTAGGTAAGGCTGGATGCTTCCCCTCCTGCCCTGCACTCGATGGTCTCTCCCGTGTTTGGTTTTTTGGAAAGGAGGTTGTTTTCTGGAAAGCACCAGCGTGGGTTTTGGGGGACACGAAGAGGGGAGCAGCCAGGCAAGGAGGGAAAGCCACGGGCTTGCTGCGCTGGAGGGATCGGCAGCACGGTGGCTTCCCCCCGGGGCCAGCCCCAGTGCTGCGGGTTCAGCCTCTGCCCTGAACTCTGCACGATCCCTGACCCCGGGGCCTCTGCGGCTGAGGGCTGGCGGCTTTGGAAGCCCTTTGGACGTGCACTTCCCCTCCTCTGTGCTTGCAGCTTGTCTTGGCCGAGCCAGCAGACGCCGGCTGGTGTGTGGAGGGGCTGATCCCTGGTCCTACTGAACGAGGACCGGGAGCCTCCTCGCCCCTGTTTCCTCCCTCGCCCCTGTTTCTCCCTGACACCTCTGTGCTGCCTCGTGGTATTTTTTAGGCTAAGGGAGGAGAGAGCACGCGTGCTCCTGCGAGCTCCGCACCTGGCAACCACCCTGCCTCCATCTTCCCCTCTGCGCCACCCACGAGGCACCTGCTCATCGAGGAGGCTTCGTGGAAACCCCCACGGTGCCCAGGCTGCAGCGAGGAGCTGTGGGGCATTTGGGGGACACCCTGGCAGCTCCCAAGGCCTTTCCTGCTCCATTTCTTTCCTTGCTGTTCCCCTCCTGAGGCTGATGCAACTGGAGAAGAGCCTCCCGCTGCCTCCTCTGCCCGTCCCTTCCTCGTGCCATCTGTCCCCAGCACAGCGGCACCTTCAGAGCTCCGCGCCAGCGGCGTTTCTGCTCAAGGTCCTTTTAACCTCTCCATTTTCAATCCTCTCGTCTCCACAGGGACTCGAGGTATCTCCCTCGAGCCGGTCGCGATCGTCGGGGACGCAGTCGGGCTGGGTTTCGCGTCGCTGCGCCCAGCCACGCGCAGGCGTCGCTGTTCGGATGCCGTGCCAGACGTCACCGCGCCGTCACCGTCTCCTCTTCCAGGCGCCCCGTGGGGCGAGCCGAGCCCAGCGCCTCGCACGCACAGCGGCTCTCACCCCAGACGAGGAAGGTAACGCCGCAGCCAAGCTAATCAACAGCAATTAGCCCTTTCGGGAACTCGGCTTGAAACGCCGCGGAGGCTTTTCTTAGTGCGTGCCGATTGCTCTTCCTCCGGTCCTTTGGAAGCGACGGGGAGTTGGGCCGTGCCAAACCACCGGTCATGTCTGAGCGAAACTTGGTGCCGCGTGTCATTTCCATGAGGCTGGGAGGGCTCAGAGGGGGGATGTCTGTGAATATTAAAGGCACTTGTGTACCCGAGCAGCGAGCGCACATGCTGTCATTACCTCTGCGATGCCATCTGGCCAGCAGCGATGCCGCTAGAAGCCGGGGCTGCTGCGCAGAGGAACATTTTACAACAGAAAGCAATTAACCGAAGAAAGCCCTTTTTAAAATCCAGTAATTAAAAACAGGCCCTCCCCCTTGTTTTCCTTTTAAGCTGAAAGTTGCTGTTTACTCATTTGCTTTACAAAGTGTGCCTTGTTGTGGCTTCAGAAGAAATGAAAGTTTGAAGTGGTTAGAGAAGAAAGGCTTTGGGGCTGGTGCGTTCCAGGCAGGGCGGAGGGGCAGGGGCTCTCCAGCCCGGCTTGTTTGTATTTGTTCTTGTCTACTCACAAGATCGCTAAACACACATTTAACAAGTGGTGAAACTGTCTACCAGGCTGATCTCTCCCAGGGTTCATGAGAAGAAGCCCTTGGCACATTAGCATCGCTGGGGGAAGGGAGGGGGAGAGGGGAGAACGGGCCTTTTGAAGGGTTGGTGTTTTGGGGCTGAGCACAAGGGACGGGTTCCTTGTGCTGGCCAAGTGGCAAACAAAGGCATTGTGTTCCCCAGAGCCCTGGGACTGGCCCCGAGGGAAGACCAGGGCCAAGCTTCGCCAGCCATGGGTTTTCCCATCCCAGCTCTTCATGTTGCTTTGGCACGGGTGCAGCCTCCAGGCCACTCGTGACCTTCCAGAGACTGGAGCGGGGTTGGCACCTCTGGGGTGAGCTCACGTATTCACAGATTGTCAGGGATTGGAGAGGGACCTTGAAAACTCATCCAGTGCAATCCCCCCATTGCTGGAGCAGGATCACCTAGACCGAGTTACACAGGAACTTGAAAGCCAAGGAGCTCACTGCAGCCTGGGGGACTGCAGATCATCCCGTACAGCAGCCGCTTGCCTCGGCTGCATCACCCTCTCCAGGTCTGAACCACCAGCGTGGAGCAGCCCTGTGTTCGCCGACGGTGATTTTCTGAGCTGTGTGGAGCCACAGGGCAGCCCTGACCTTGGCTTGGGCTCCTGGAGGAGCCAGTAACCCCGGCTCTCAGCAGGGCTGGTGCAATATTAATTATCGCTCATCGCTGCTTCTCTGTCAAGTGAGTGCCCAGTGAATCAGCATCGTTACAGGTGGGGAACCTGAGGCGTATCAAGGCTGGTCAGGACTAAACCAGTGGCATCGTCTGGCGTTAACTGTTGGGATGCGCAGTCGGTTCTGGAGCAGGAAGGTGATCCTGTCCCTGGCGGTCCTCCAGCCCTGGGGATGCAGTGCCAGAGCCACCTTACGCTTGGCGTTCAGATCTGCAGCTCCCAGCCTTGCCCTGGGCACTGGCTCAGGGTGAAAACCACCATCTCATGGGGCAGAAGCTCCTGCAGAGCCACCAGCACCTCCGCGGTGTCCCGGCCATGGGCTTGGCAGGTGCCACCTCACGGGTGCCCCATCCCACGGCGTTTGCACGGCTGCCCAAGCCAAGCTCGCCGCATTCCTGGCTGTGGTGGCAGAGCTGGGCACGGACCCGCTGCGCATGGGGCAATACGTGTGAGGACACGGATGGCAGTGCCAGGGTGGCCAGGGCAGCGCCGAGCCTCAGCCGGGCTCCGAGGAGATCCAGGATCTGCCCCGGCCCTGCCTGGGGAAGGGTGAGGCCACGGGTTTGTGGGAAAATGTTGTTTTTCCCTCCCCTGGACTGCCCCTAGCAGTCGGCTGGGCCGGCTCGGGATTGCGTGGGCTGGGGAAGTGGGGGGGAGTTCACAATTGTAGTGCCTCTGGCTTGGAGCGGAGCCACAGCAAACAATCCTCCGCTGGCCGCGCTCCAGATCTGACAAAACGCCGAGGTGCTATCGTATCCCTACCTACGCGCTTGCATCCCGAATCACCTCCCGAAAGCCTGGCCTGATTCTCCCGCCTGTGCTGGAGCTCTCGGCTCAGGCACGGCGCAAAGCAGCCTGTCCTGTCCAGGGCGCTGCGGCCGGGAATCGCGGCCAGCATCCCCGCCAGGCCTCCGCTTTGGAAATCACAGCTGCAGAGCTGGCAGCCAGCGGTGGGACCTGCGCTTGGGAGGGGGATGTTGACTGAAGAGGTGCGGACAGGGCATTCCAGGCATGCACGGGGTTAAATCAGAGGTGTCAGTTCACAGGGAGGTAACAGATACCTCCTGCTCCTCTGCTTGCCTTGGGCTTTCCAGAAGCCTTGCCCTCCCCTCCCTCCCTCTCTCCCACATTCCAGCTGCTGCAGCTTTTCACAGCTGGCTGCTCTGCGGGGACATTTCCCAGAGCTGAGCAGGAGGGAGGGGAGGGAGAGGTCCCAGCACGGGAGGAGGGTTGGTGGCTGGGCTGACCCCGTCACCCCCTCAGGGAACCTCAGGCTGGAGCCTTTCATCCCCAGGAGCCGGTTGGCACAGGCAAACCTGGGCGATCCCAGGTCCCTGGCAGGGATCCACCCTCAGCCCTGGCCCGGAGAGTTTTTCCTACTGCAGAGAGAGAAGGGACATCAATCTTTGCAGCTCACTTATTCCTTGGCCTCCGAAGCAGGGTAGCCAATTAGTGCTGGGTGTGATGGATGGCTTAGCCCCGTCCTCGTGACACCCATCCTCTGGAAACAGCTCCCACCGCGTCGCGGCACCGCCAGCCGTAGCGGGGACGGCTCTCGCCGGCTTCCCGAGCCCCGCTGGGTCTCACGGGGGTCCCAGGGATGTGGATGAGCACTGCAGCCATGCTCGCTGGGCTCCCAGGGTTGGTAATTCCGGGCTCGGGGATGAAATTCCCTCTAATAATTCCTTGGTGTGGCTGTGGCAAAGCCTGTGGCTCTCTGGGGAAGAGCGGCTGGGCTCTGGGCAGAGGTGGGTCACCCACTGCTTGTGTCTCTGTGCTCAGGGACAGGCTTTGTCACGGCAAGAGGTGCCATTCCCATGGGAGTAGCATCCACGGTGAGAGGCGAGGAGGCAGCACAAACCCCAATCCTGCACTTAGACCCCCATCTCCCCTTCCCCGGCATCACCCTTTGCCCGCAGCGGGGTAGCTCTGGCCGCTGTCTCCCGCGAGCTGCGGGCGATGATTCCCCAAACCTGGCTTCCCTCGCCCGCAGCTAAGCCCAGTTAATCCTTCGCTGTCGTCTCCACTGAGCCGACCTGCGAGGGGGCTCGGCACGGTCTCCGCAGCCGGGGGGCTCGGCACGGTCTCCGCTGCGGCTGCTCCTCGGGGCAGAGCTAATCCCGGGGTGGTTCAGATGGCCCAGGGCTCGCTGGGGGCCACGATAACCAAATCTCCGGGAGCACAGGCTGGAAAACGGATCCGATTACAGGAGAAGTGGGTTTCGGGGCCCCCGCTCTGTTCATAATGAAGTGTAATCCTAGAAAAACATGTTGCCAATTACACTTCAATTGAACCCAGATAATGACGCTTAGACAAGGCCCAGGAAAGATGGAGTCTGGACAGTGAATTCCTTTCTAATGGAGAAGAAAAGTGTTCCTCCGTGGCAGGTCTGGGCTCCGCTCGGTTCAGGCTCGTTGTGATACGAGCAACAGCCTGAAATAACCAATCTCTTTGGTCCCATTTAAGTGGTTTTATCGGTGGGAAGAGTATTAATCTCTCAAAAACACATGTTTATGGGAAGTTTAGTTTGGAGACGGCTGTATTCTTAACTGAAATCACTTTGGGAAGGGAGGTGGAGCGGGTCCCGAAATTGCTAAAACAACATATTTCTAATTCTTCTGGTTCAGAGTAACTTCTCGTTTTGAAATGGAGGTGGATAACCGCTCGCTTTCTTGACCGCTTTTTATAGCGAAAATTAAAGCAAAACACCCAAATGGTAGTAACAAAGTGCTACAACCTAAAGCAAATGTTTCATCCTCAATTTATTTTTGGGGGGGGGGGTTTACAAACCCTTCTGAGCCTTCAGCCTTCCGCTCCAGCGGTTTAGGTCTCTCTAATTTCACGTTGGGAGGCCAGTTGGTGAGGTTTGGTCCCTAAAAGCCACGACACGGGCTGTGCCTCGCTCAGCCCACGCGCTGCGCTGCGGCGGGCGCGGGTGGAGGACGGGCGGGAGCCGGTGTTCGGCTTTTACGGGAGCCGCTTCGTGAGGTGCTGGGGGATCACGACGTGTCGGGGTTGGCGGGTGCAGAGCTGAGGAGCTGGCAGAGATGGCTGAGGCAGATAACGAGCACCCGAGCACGTGGCCGGCTGCCTCCCAGCACGGGAGAAGACGGGGTGGCTTGGGTGGCCCAGGCGGCGACGGGCTGTTATCGCCGCCACGGTCTTTGGGAAACCCACGTGTTGCCAGATCTCAGCGCCGATTATTTGTTTCCCAAATAAAAGGCATCCTCCACTTCAGCTCTCTCCCTCTTCCCCTCGCTCGCTCTCTCCTACACGAACACGGTTTTTTTGCTGCCTTGGGGGATTTTAGCTCTAGAAAACAAGACTCCTACGTCCTTCCCACAAGCTCAGGGGAAGCGAGATGCTCTCTGGATGCCGGGCTGCCGGTCAAAGTTTCATAGAATCAGAATAATTAAGGCTGGAAAAGACCTCTTGGATCATCGAGTCCAGCCTAGGACCTACCACCACCACTCAGCTAACCCCTGCCACTAAGTGTGGCATCCAGTCTGGCCTTAAACCCCTCCAGGGACGGTGACTCCCCCACCTCCCTGGGCAGCCCAGCCCAGGGTTTTATCCCCCTTGCTGTGAGGAAGAGCTTCCGAATATCCAACCTAACCCTCCCCGGGTGCAGCTTCAGGCCGTGCCCTCTCATCCTGAGAGAAGAGCCCATCCCTCTCCTGTCTACCCCTTCCCTTCAGGTAGTTGTAGAGAAGTTGTTCCAGCATTACAGAACGAGATGAGAAACCCAGCAATTCACGCCAGTGTCATAAACCCTAAAGTTGGGCTTTGGGCAGTTTGTTTTACAGGGTAGGTCCCAAAGAGCCTGGCAGCGCCGGGAGCTGGCATTTGAAGCCGCTCCAAGGCTGTGGGAGCGTGGCAGGGAGGCCGAGCTCCCGGCGGGACCACCACGGCCACGACGTCGGGGCGCCCAACCCGTCCCGACGCCTCGGAGCGCGGTGGCAGCGCTGCCACCCCGACCCTGGGCCGCGGCCACTGATTAATCCCAGGCGAAGGCCCTTTGAGCGGCATCCTCAAAGGGCAGCGAGCTTCGAAGAAGCAGAAGCAGAAGGAGCTGGTTTCCATCTGAATCATGAGCCTTCCGAAAGTGGCTGCGCGGCGCGGAGCCGGGCAGACATGTGTGTGCGTGTGGGGCTGGATTGTTGATTTTTCCCTGAAACAACTCAAGGCTTTATCAGTCCCATCTCTTTCCCACGGTTTTCTGTTGCCAGTGAGGTCACTGGTCCCTTTAAACTGGGGCTGAGGCCAATGTGCAGCGGGTGGAAGGGGGGGGCCGTGGGCAGAAAGGGAGGAGGGTTAAATT
>WEIS01037996.1:778-45254 GCA_013389965.1 Todus mexicanus | reverse complement strand
ACAGACCGCAGGAAGGAGGCATCTGTGTAGCCAACCACACGACTCCATTAGATGTTCTAATCCTGGCCAGTGATGGATGCTATTCCTTGGTATGAACAAGAGAGTCAGTACGTATGGGTTGACATGGCTGTAAATGTAGTGTTGGGTAAGAGGATAATCTTACTGGTAGAAAGAGTGGGATTTGATAGCCTTCAAACTTGCATTCAGGACTGCAAAATAACAGACCCAGGCAGCTGTGTGCACACTTTTGATCAAGAGGATTGGTATCGTTTGTGAATGAGCTTAGAAACCGATGCCTCTGCATTCAGAATTTTATCATTGAAGTGTGTGTGTGGTTTGCATTGTAACCAGTTTCTTTTGGTCTTGCAGGTTGGCCAGGTGCATGGAGGGCTTATGGGGCTTATTCAAAAATCTTGCATGCAAACCACTCACCATGTTTTGTTTGAACGCTCAGAAATGAAAGACCGTCATCTGGTGAGGAAAAAGTAAGGTAGTGAGGTATTGCCTAATTGTCCTGTCAGGTCTAGTAACTGTGAAGTCCAAGCATGAGTTGAGACTGTTGTCACCCTGCATCTCTTTGGTTGGCAGCTGTAGGTTGTCATCAGTCTAAGGTTTAAAACTACTCCAGCAGAGAAGCTGCAGGGTGTAGCAATTATCTACTGAACTTTTGAGTGTTTGCCTTGTATNCTAACATCAAGTGTCTATATCAGTTTTACCCTCAAAAAATGGGGAAAGTCCCTCCATGCACGGTCATTCTCTCCTTTTTTGTTTTGTTTTTTCCTGTCAGATGTTTTGTCTTTGTTCTTTAACATGGACTGGGGAGGAGCTGCCTACTCTTGAATCATAGGAAAGGCGGGTGTCTCAGAAAGCAACAGATTTTGTATTTCAGTAATCTGCCTTGTACTAATTTGGTTTTAAGTGATGCAGCAAATGTAGTAAAATAGTGGCCTATCTCTTAATTAGATGCAAAGAATCACTAGATACATGTAAAATTGATGTTATGGACATAGAAGGCATGAAAACTTGAAATATGAAATATATTCATTCAGAAGAAAAGTCTGACTCGAACCTATCAAAGATGACTATGAAGCCATTTTTAAATGCTTCAAGTGTCACCATTTTTTGGCTTCATGTTAATCGGGTTAAAATGGTGACATAAAGCTATATACAGTTTTGTAGAAAACCAGCTTTTGCAATTGGCATGAGAGAACCTCTGAGATAAAGGCCTGAAACTAGTGCACACCCCGGCTGAGGCTACTGACTGGCAAAAGCAATTGGGAAAGGGCTTTTCTTGTCCTACGTAAGAGGTAACAGATGTTTAGATTCTTGGCGAAATACAAGTATAAATCTTCTATGAAAATGAAATATACAATGAAATTTTATTTTCTCTCCACAGAATTAGAGAACACATTGCAGATAAGGCCAAATTACCCATTTTAATTTTCCCAGAAGGTAGGAAACAACTGTATTGATTTTATTACTCTTCTCACTTTTTGTCACTGAGTGCAGCTTATTATACCCAGCCTTTACAAGTGAGGTGCTTGGGTTTAGTCTTTAGAATTAGTTAGCTCTTGTGATATACTGACAGTCAAATTCTAACATTTTATAACAGTTTTTGACAGTCTGTTTGCTTTAATGTATAGCATAATAGAAGAGAGAACAGGCTCTGTGATTATGTTTCAGAGCTAAAGCTTACTTTCTCCTTTAGCAGCTTAAGTCTCCCTAAGACAGTTTAGGATTCATTTCCTGATACGTTTCTTTGAGTGGATTAAACTCTTCATCTGTTTTAATTCTGGCCAGGTACTTGCATAAACAACACATCAGTAATGATGTTTAAGAAGGGAAGCTTTGAGGTAGGAGGTACCATCCATCCGGTAGCAATCAAGGTAACGTATCTGCAGTTTTCCAAACATGGCAGGATTATTTACAGAAATTTCTCATGTAGGAGAAGTTGGTCATGTGTAATCCTTAAGAAGGGCTCTGTTCCTTGTGAATAAAGTACTGAATAAGCCCTGAGAAAAAGGAATGCTACACAATGTTTTGCAGGTCAGTGCAGTATGGGAAATGTTTCACTGAGCATCTTTACAACTGATCAGGAGCAACCTGAAAAGCACAGCTGGCAGTTGCTATGCCATGTGTTCAGTTTTGCCTGCTCTTTCTGTCCTAGGGCTACTGGCTCTTGTGTGCTCTGGGGACAATGGCACTCGTCTTGGCACTTCCAAGGCTTTCTCAGTAGCTTTAGCCAACTCATCCTAGCTCTAGATATGTTAGTTACTTTTTCTGGAGCTATAATGCTGCTTAATCGTATTTTAAACTGGTGTGAGCCTTTTCAAGGCAACCTTTGTAGTCAGCATATCTGTAGAAGACAAGTGTTTACACTTTGAGTAGATCTATCTGGTTATAGCCGAGATGTGTCTCAATGGGTCTGGTGCAGTTTGGGGTCCTGCATTACTTGTAAAGGTTAACTGTTATAAACTTGCAATAAATGTTGAAACGTGGAGCTTTACTCTGACTTTACTCTGACTTTTAGGAGGTGTGATCAGATTTGCTCCTGATTAAACAAGTTGAACTGTGACTTTCTGGCCAGAAAAGAGCAGCATAAGTGATTTAAACTAAGGTAGCAGATCATGCGCTTTCACTTATTCTTCTTGCCTTCCAGTATGACCCCCGCTTTGGAGATGCCTTCTGGGACAGCTCAAAGTATTCTATGATCACCTATGTTTTTAATATCATGACCAGCTGGGCTGTTGTCTGTAACGTGTGGTACCTGCCACCAATGGTTAAAGAGGTACTTACACTTCTGTACGTTTTGAAAATGCTTATAAAACATTGTCTAGGAGGAAGTCTGCATTACTATGCACGGTGTGTTGGCATTATGTTTGTGAATCTTTATTGACAACTTCACAGACAAAGGCCAGAAAGCAACACTATAGTCTTAAAATTAAGTGAGCATGTGTTTGTGTGGGTTAGTTATTTTCAAGTAAGAGCTACACTTGTAGAGATTCAGACATTTCTACACTAAGCTCCCTATTGCTCCTTAACAGCTTCTTTCCTTCGGTGCAGCTGACTTGTTTCCTCTCCTCTCAGAGACTAGAAGAGATGTTAAAATGTGTTTTTACGCTGCAGGAGTCCTGCCCCTCAACCTAGTGCAGACCTCTTTTTTTTTTTTTTACTCCAGAATCGATACATGGATTCAGGTCTTCACTTCACACTGGGGTGCTGCTGCCTTCTGTGTCCTCTCTCTACCTCTATTTGCACAGCTTCCTCCCACCTCCTTGTTTCTTAGCCCTGCAGGATATCCAGCTAATCCTTTGCGCAGCAGCTTAACCCCACAACTTGGCGCAGCCTCCCAGCCCACTGCCCCTAGACACCAACCTGATGCTGACAAAGTGGTCAAGGCCTTTGTTCCAGCAATGTCCCAGTTTGATACTGCCTGCCCTGGACTGCTCAGCCCGAGCCTTGGCAGGGAAGCTGCTCTAACGCATGTTAACTTCACTCCTCTGCAGTTGGGGCAGACTCCTGTGAAGTCATAGTAATTCACCCCAGCCCTGTTCAGGGTACCCAATCTCCTCCAAGATGATCTTGTCAGTGTGTTCCCCGCTTCAGACTGATACTGAAGTACAGTGACCAGATGCATCCCCTGCTATCGCCAGACCCGTGACCTCACATTGTGTGTTGTTTGAGATTGCTCCAGAAACCACTTAGTTCTTTTTAGCACCGAATGGTGTCAAACCAGGTGGCATTCCCCAGAACCAGCTGGAACAGCCCTGCAGGTCACATCTGGCTTGTGGGCCAAATGTCTGCTCTTTAAGTGAGACCTTGAGAGAATGTTTAAGTTGCAAAGCAAATAATTAACATGGGTTTTTTCCAGGAAGAAGAAGATGCTGTTCACTTTGCCAACAGAGTCAAGGCTGTCATTGCTGCTCAGGGTGGAATGTCTGTGCTTCCTTGGTAAGAAGCAACACCGCTGAGGTTGGGTTTAAAGCATATTTAGGTGTTCTATATTCTGAAACGTTAGCCTGGGATCTTTTAAAACTTCTTCCAGATTTGCTTTGCTTGGGCAGTAGCCCATCACCTTTACTGAGTCTAAGTCAGAAAATATTAATTTATTCCCTGAACAGTTCCACTACAATAAATAGACTAGTGTGGTACGTAAAGAGAAACAGAGCTGGCAGGTGGATCTAGCCAGCAAGTAGTATTTGGTGAAAATAAATTATTTGCCTGTTAAATGCTGGATTAAAGGAAAGGCATTGTTTGTGTTGTCTGGTAAGTCTTGGCAGCACAGGTCATTTAGAATTGTATTGCAAAAACCAGAGTTTAGGGTGAAAACTGCTTTGACTATGTAGTCTAAATATTTCAATGTTTTTCTGTCTTGACCCTGAAGTGAGCTCAAAGCTCTTCTTTTTCTGTATCTTTCAGGGATGGTGGACTGAAAAGGAAGAAGGTCAAAGAGTCTTTCAAGGAAGAGCAACAGAAAAAATACTGCCAGATAGTAATAGCAAATGGATCTGTGGGAAACGGAAATGTTTGTTAAATGTTATTTATTTTATGTTATTTTTCCATTACTTATCTCCACCAGAAAATGGGCTGGTTTTTTTATACTAAAACTGACATTTTCCTTCTGTCTCTGTAAGATATTTTGCATATGACACAGCAAGGAAACCATAAAGAGAAAGTCTTTTGTATTAAATAAGGATATCATTTTATAAATACTAGTAAAATTCTCTTGGATGAATGATAAGAAGCTGCAATAAAATTATACAGGTCCACCAAAACACAATTTCCTGAAATATTTGAATTGCCCTGAAGATGTAATGGTGACTTCTTAACTTGCAATTGATGGAGGTTAGGAGTACAGAGGTGTTTTATTACACTTGAACTAGCAGTTTTCCTGAAAGCCAGTCACTGTGTTGCTGTAGAGAGAGATCTCCGGACGTCAGAAGACATTAAGCATAAACAAAAGTATGTTTTCTGAATTGCAAGTTGAGAGAAAGCGCTGGATGTTGGAGGGAAAGGGTCAGTTACTGACTTTCCCCTCCATGTCGCAAGACCAGGGATGGCAGCGTAGGAAGTTTTCCACGGTCGCATTGACAAACACCAGGGCAGTGTCCAGGGCAGCACATCTCTGACGCCCGAGTGTGTGATGTTGGGATAGATTAGTCACAGTCAAGGACAATGGTGTAAAAAAATACGTCATATTTTTAAATTATATTGTGTCTTCTGATTTTGCTATATCCTTTTCTGTGTCTGTTTGTAGGCATTACACAAATTAAAGAAAACATATGACATGACTTCTGTTATCCTCTGTTGTAATTATTTCCAGACAGCTCCCTGCTTGTATAACCTCTTGATGTTAAGAGGTATTTGCTCTTTGTTGAGCACACTCTCCAGAAATAAATGGAGCAAGTTCACTTAGGGAATCTGAGATGGGAAGTACTTCATCACTTGTAGTATTTCTTTGTACAAAATATTTGTTAAGTAGCTCCCACATGGAAGATTCTGGCTTCTTTAATGATCTGAATGTCACCAACGAAGCACACGTGAATAGGTGTTACTTTGCCGAAGCTGCTTTAAGACAGATGCGTTGGTAAGGACAGTTAATAAGGTTCACATGACAGCAGCCTCTCAACTGAGGTCTTGGCAGAGAAGGAGGACCTGTCACAGTGAGCACAAATATACTCCGCAGAAAGACCTGTGCACAAATCTTACACAGCCCAGCCCTGAAGAGTCTAAACGAACTAATATTCAGGGGAGAGGCTAACATGGTGATAACTGCCCTGAGACTGGATGGCACAGAAGTAGTGCAGAACTGAGCTCTCCTCTTCTGTGGCCTGGCCTGGCATATCATCCCTGGGCTTAGTTGCTACAGGTATGTGAATTTTCCTGGTGGATCAGTCAGTCCAGATTTTGGTGTTATAATTGAGCCGCAGGAGAAACTACACTTTCAAAAAGCTCTTAGCCACCCAGGCAGAGAGAGTGCTCGCAGTACGTCTACAGAGGAAATTTGCCTCAAGCTCTCCTCTTGTGAAAGAGGTCTGCTTGCTCCTAACGGCAGTAAGCTTTGCTTCCTTGCCTGTCGAAGCTGTTGATTTAGTTTCTCAGTACAAGAATCTGAAGAAATGTGAGAAACTATCCTGATAACTGTTAAATGTCTTCAGTGTGCCAGAGTTTAAAATAGGGAGGCTTTTTTCTTCTGTGTGACTGATGTCTGAGAGTTGCTAACAGACTGCAGTTGTATGCAAGGGGTTAAGACAAGTGTTGGGACCATCCTTCCCGTACTTTCTTCCCTGACAGTGTGTGTCTTCTTCCTGCCCAGTGGTAAAATGGGAGACAGAACAGGTGAAAAGAGGAACCATAGACAGGAAAAGATAGGGAGATAAAGAATAAATGATAGAACTGAAAATCTTCTCATTTGGGCTATACTTCTGTGAGACGATAGGAAATAACATGCTTTTTTTTTCTTGTCCTGCAATGCTTTCCCAGCTCACCAAGATGGTGAGCTTTGATGCATTATCCTCATTAAGGTTACTACTCCATATCTTGTAAAACATAGTTCAAATCTCTGAATGTATGAGTACTACATTCCACCTGTTGAGCTGTGGGAGGAGTGGTGGAGTTGTCCATAAATTCGTCGCCATTTTCGGCTGTGTCCTGGCTTGAGCTAGAACAGAACTAATTCTGTTCAGTGATATTACTTTCCAGCAAAGTGTCTTCTAAATAACTGCCCTTTCCAAAGTTGACAGCACGATTTTCATAATGTCTGCTTCTAGCAGTGATAATGCTTGACGTTTATAGTTACTACAGGGTTAGGCTCAATATTGGTTTTGCGTATATTTGTAGATACTCCATTTTACTACTATTATTCATCTTAAAGCTGGTTTAGTTTTCCAACCCTAAAGTCTCTCTCCCTTATTCCCTTTCTCTTCCCCTTTGGGAAAAGAGAGGAGTTAATAAAAAGCATCTGTCATTTGTCTAGTGGCTGGTTCAGCTCTAAAGCTTGACAGGCTGTCTTGACACAAGAAGCTAAAAACTCTATGAAGTAGGTACTTACATACAGAATAGGGAAATTTACAGCAAACAATGAACAGAAGAACTTGTCAATGACAAGAGCAACGTGTGCTTTGCCAACCTGATTTGAAAGAGAGACTACTTTATCTTGCCCTGATTTGAAGAAAGGTTTCTGGGTGATGTTTTGGTGATGCTTTGTTTTACCCACCTGCCATCCCCCCCTTTCATTTCTCTTGATATTCTGTATTCCAATCACATTTATCAGCAGTGGCCTTGGCAATTGCTTTTTAACTGAAATTGTGTGCTACCCTTACAGTGCTGAGGTCGTGGAGGAATTGATTGTTTTCCAAAAGCAACACCACAAGCGTGTCCTCCTCCTCCAGCAGGAAGGAATGGTAACGGCGAAAAGAACACATTCTCATAACAACACGTTGAGTGGGAAGCTGATAAACTGCAGTTTATTCTTCACAAAGAGCTCACACGTGTGAGTGCTGTGGCACTAATGCATCATGTCAATGAAACTGAAGCAAATCAAAGCGAAGTACTAGGTGCATTCATCCCGAGCTTCTAAGATGCCGAAGACAATGGGCCGTGAGTTGAAAATAAACATGTTTACAAGTGAATAAAATCAGGCCCTCTTGCTATGTGGGTGAGTCAGTCAAAATACGATTATGCTAACTTTTGCAGGCATCATTGTTTGATCAGCTGTGTGGATGGAAAACCAGTTATATTTAATAAATTCCACTTTCAGGACCTTAATGAAACTCAGGCAGTGTGTCCAAGGCGCAGTGCAGAATGTTTGCGCACAACGTGGATCCTGGGGTGGTCTGAGACCTTAAGCCACTTGGGTGCTATCCTGCTGCTGCATTGGGCTGGGGTTGGAGCAGTGTCCTCTATATTTAGAGTCCTCAAGCCTTGCTATTAATGGCAACCCTCAGGATCCCATAAAGGCTGTGTTGCTGTGTCTAATATGCCTCTCCTTCATCAGGCACACTTCCAAAACTGGAGCTTAAGAAGGAGTCCTCTGAAGGCATCTTTTGGGATGTTCACATTACTTGCGAGTAGAGCTTGTAAAGATGATTTATGCTTTGACTCCTTCAAACTAAAAGTGCAGAATGAAATAGCTTCAACATCTGGCTCATATTTTTAAGTTTTCATCTCTGGACTAAGAAAAAGTTATTTGGACATTACCACTATTCATGTTCAAAGTATATTGTGCTAAAAGAGTAAAGTAACGTGAAGCAGATTGTAACTATGCAGTGGGAAAAGTGTGAGTTTGTGTAAATGACCATTGTTGCCTTAATGTATTTGAGCCAGTTTTTTAGGCAGGTTCTCTAAATTTCCTGGGCCTCCAAGAACTTATGTGGCTCAAAGTTTTGAGATCTTTTGATATGTAAACACACGTATTTTTCTCTGTGTGTGTGTATATACACTTCGTATATATATAAAGGGATGCCCAAGTGCTTACCATCTAATAGCATAGCGCAGACATGAGAAACATGAATTAATTATAACAATGGAAATGTTACAGATTGTTAGAAGATGTAGTGATGAACAGCCTCTTGTACTCCGTGAGAAATGAATCAGAGTTTGCTAAAACAGCTAATAATCTTTCACTGTAACATACCTGCATTTTAAGACTGACAGAAGTAGCTAGAGTCCTTTACTCTCTTGACTCCAAATGTCTTTTCCTATACCTGCGTCCTATCTTTGAGAACATCTGAAATGCTCTTCTCTCTTTGGCTTCTGCTGACCTGCCCTACATTATTGGGAGAGACCTCTTCTTCCTAACTTGCTGTTGTTGCAAGATGTGTTTTAGAACCTGTGCGTCCATGCGTCATATGTTCACAGGATGCCATCTACTGGCATCTTGTTAGTGGTAGCAAACTCTCTCCTGCACAACGTTTCATTTAATGCAGAACCATCCTAAATTCCAATGAATGAGCTGTTATTTCACCTACATTTCCAGGAAACCTTGAAAACATAGAAAACCTTGTGGTAATTCGAAGTTTCAGCAGCCTGTGCTGCGCGGGATTTCCCGAGGCCGTCTCTTCCCTGTCACAAACCCAAATCAGAAATACTTCTGTCCTTTATTTGGTTCAAGATGAGGTATGGGTCTAACCCCTGAGCTTGTAATTGTATTTTAAAATTTAGTAGGTGTGACAAGCCTGGGATGTTCCTGAAGGCAGTATGACATCTGCATTCGCTGCGAGGAGTTTCGTCAGTACTCTTTTCTTCTGATCTGGGACTGGGGACACTTTCAGAAGAAAACGTGGTTTTGGAATAATAAGAGAGATGTTCTGAATTTGTTATCTACCAGCACACATTTCCTTAGCTGCAGTGAGAACAGCCAAATTTGACAAGTCAGCGTTTTACTCAAACTCTTTCTTCTGCAGCCTGCCCTAAATGAAAGTGAGGAAAGCAGCCTGGGCAGCTCTTCATATGGTGGTTGTTTATTTTTGGCCTCAAGGCACTCTAAGGAACATATTTTGGTTAAGTGTGCAGTTTGAGGCCCGATTTCAAGTAGGCCAATGGAGATAGGTCACAGGTGCATTTTGTATGGGACCCCTGGGTTTTCTAGCCTCTCTGAGGGATTTGCTTTTGGAAATGTTTGTGCTGAGGTGAAATACAGAATCACAGAATTATTGAGGCTGGAAAAGACCTCTTAGATCATCGAGTCCAGCCTATGACCTACCACCGCGACAACAGCTAAACCGTGCCACTAAACCCAGCATCCAATCTTTCCTTAAATACCTCCAGGGATGGTGACTCCACCACCTCCCTGGCCAGTCTATTCCAGTGTTTTATGACCTTTTCTGTGAGGAAGTGCTTCCCAACATCCAGCCTAAACCTCCCCTGGCTCAGCTTCAGGCTGTGCCCTCTGGTCCTGTCACAGGCTGCCTGGGAGAAGAGCCCGGCCCCCACCCGACTACAACTTCCCTTCAGGTGTTTGTTGTACCTGTGTCTCAGGCTCCTCTGAGAATGTTTCCCAGATGTGGTGCAGATTGTGGAGATGACCTGCGAAGGGGTTCTCAGGTTCACTGGGTTTGGAACAGAAGTTAGTGGATGTATGGTAGAGACAGAGATCTTCCTGGTTCTTTGCTTTTTCATTGTTGGTGTTGTACCAACAGGAAGGACCTCAACTTCGTAGCTCTTTCTCCTCTCCTCTCCTTTCCTCCTCCTCCTCCTCTATTTATTATTCTATTTAAGGACGGCTCCTTAATTAGTGTACCAGACTCCTTTGTAAGCAGGGTTCATCATGATCAATTGTCATCAAGGCTAGCATTTAGTACATCCAATCAATGATGTTCTATATAATGGCCGTGGTATTGACTGATTTCTAATTTTACAGTACGTCGAGCCCTGCTGAACTCTTTTAATATGATAATTGCTTTACTAATCAGTAGTCATGATTTTTGCGCAATTGCGGATTATTGACATTAGTTGATATCCCTTGGTATTTGTATTTGACTGTATGAAAGATGCATGTGGTGAGGCACATTTAGTATTTACACGCTGGATATTAAATAGAATAATATTGAGGAAAATGCTACATCCTTGCTTATCAAACTCTTAAGAAACAGGTTGTTAAATAATTTAGAAAGGTATATTCCTTTTTTATGGGATAGCTATTAAATACTACATTTTAAGTTTACACAGACATCTGTTAAACAGTTTATTTTGTAACTACATCACAAACATTCAGTTGTTCATACATTAAATACATCTAACACCCCCCCCATCATATATGGCTACAGTCTCCTTTACTAATAATTTATAACTTTACATAAGATGTATGTACATATATTCAATAAAAGAAACTGTATGTTCTGCTTCAAGTAACTGTCCTATTCGTCTTGCTTCATTAATATCATTTTATATGATACACCTACAAGGGATTATAAGGAGAGATACCTATACAAAAAATACATTTATGTTAGATTTGAGCTGAGGCTGATTTCTATCCACGATGTTATCTTACACATTTGGCCTTTTAACTTTTTCTTTGCATGCCATAGCCTCACCCTTTGCATTCTACGTGTGACACAGGAATCTGGTGGGTTGCATTGAGCGCATACATTGCACCGCACCGTCCGTTTGGTGTGACAGGTCGCTCTTGCTGTGGGACCAGGAGATGGCAGCGCTGTATGCGTCTAACACTCCCACGACAACAAGAACCTTATTAATGCTCTTTGGGAAAGTACAAGCCTTAATATCACTTTATAGAAGAAAAAAAAAAAGAGAGATGAAAAGTAAGTTCATTTACTGGACATCTGGGCACCACGGGAGGTTTAGATTGGACACTGGGAAAAACGTCTTCATAGAAAGGGTTGTAAAGCACTGGATCAGGCTGCCCAGGGAAGTGATTGAGTCACCATCCCTAGAGGGATGTGTAGATGTGGCACTTAGGGACATGTTTTAGTGGGGACCTGGTCTTTTCCAACCTAAACGATTCTATGATTCTATGTTTCCAAGACTAATGGGGAGTCTCAGCTGTTCCACTCCAACTGATAAAACCCTGCTGCAAATGGGAGGCCAAATGACCACAAAACATGTGCTTAAAGCATCCAGAAGAAAAGCGCTGGATGCTGAGCACCTGGGAACATTTGCCTCCCTGGGTTTTATTCATACGTGGTGGGTTGACCTTAGCTGGGCACCAGATGCCTACTAAGCTGCTCTCTCACACACACACCCTCCCACCCTCCTCAGCAGGACAAAGGGGAGAAAATACGACGGAAAAAACGTTGTGGGTCAAGACAAAGGCTGTTTAATGAATGCAAAGCAAAGGCTGTGCATGGAAGCAAACGAAAACAAAGGTTTATTCTCTATTTCCCATCAGCAGATGATGTCTGGCCACTTTCCCAGGAAGCAGGGCTTCAGTATGCGTAGCAGTTGCTCCAGAGGACAAGCGGATGCCCCCCCTTCTCCTCCCCCTTTCCCTATCTTTTATTGTTGAGCTGACATTATATGGCATGGAATATCCTGTCGGTCACTTTGGGTCAGCTGTCCCGGTTGTGTCCCTTGCCAAGATCTTGTCCACCCTATCCCACTGGGGGGGAATGTTGGAAAAAAAGCAGACTTGGTGCTGTGTGAGCCCTGTTCAGCAGTAGCCACAACACGAGTGTGTTATCAAGAGTAGTTAAACATTGGAATGGGCTGCCCAGGGAGCTGGTGGAGTCACCATCGCTAGAAGTGTTCAGAAAATGAGTAGATGTGGCACTTCAGGGCATGGTCTAGTGGCCATGGAGGTGTTGGGTAGAAGGTCGGACTTGATGATCTTAGAGGTCCTTTCCAACCTTAATGATTACATGATCAACACCTTTCTAGCTCCAATACAAAGCACAGGACTTTGAGGGCTTCTATTGGGAAATTAACTCCATCTCAGTCAGACCCAAAATATCATACGACCATTGCATTAGAGAAGATCCCTCTCCTCCCTTGCCCCTCTCCAGTATAAAAGACTGTTTCTCAGTGAGTCTTCTCAGCTGTGTGGGACCCATGCAGTTTCTGTGGCCTGCAGTTGTCTCCACCACAGCGTGTTACCTGTCAGCTGTTCTAGTTAGGACCCCCTCCATTTCTGCTTGTTTCTGTTAAGGACCTTCTTAGGTGGTCACATTTTCCTACCTGTAAGGAGAAAGTAATCTCAGGGCTTTTAAAAGGATTTTAATTGTATCTGGATTGCTGAACTTCTAGAAACCTAAATTTCTAAATTATGGAAGGTGGGGGTTTTTGAGGTGGGGCACACCTGGGCACTGTGTTTATGAAGTGCACAGTGCTTACGAGCCCTCACCCTTGCTGGAGACAACACCACCGCAAAGCTGCAGCTCTGTCAATACGCACTGCCAAGCTTCAAGGGTACGCAGGAGCCAGGCTACTTGTATTTATTTTCAGTGCAATAAGAATTGGAGGTCCCTGACAGCAGAAGGCAAAATTTCACTTAGGTTCTCGGAAACAAAGTGAAGCTGAAAACGTCTGACTCCTTGTATAAAGGGTATCAATTTTTACAGTGAGTTATAGCAAATACAGCAGTGGAGAGAAAGCACGACCTGCCCGCAGCCAGAAGACAGACGAGCGAGTGCTGAATTCCCCCGAGTGGTTTGCTGGCTACCTGCCATTCCTCACTGGCAGAAGATAAAAGGGAGTACTAGGATAACTACCCTGACCCTATTTATTTCCAATAAAATACAGATATTTACATGAGATGAAACTGTTTGATATTCTGAAGTTGCCCAGCTCCAGTGACAGGAGACAAATGAAAAGCTATTTTTTATTAGATCTGACCTACATAACGCACGCAGTTACTTAGCAAAGGCAGAGCGTGACTGCCGCGTGAGGCGACCCCATCCAGGCTCTCTTCCCAAGTTGGTTCAATATTTCCCTCATCCTGGAAACCAAGTTTGCAGCCATGTTCCACACTGCTAAAACTTGATAGGCTCTGATAATTAACCAGGATAAAGTAAGTATAGGCAAAGGAATGTAAAAAAGCATTCGGAAAAGCGGTGTAGTAAGGCTGATAAGAATTTCACATGTGCTTTCTCTCAGTCTTCAATCCAACTCCCTGTTAAAATCATACACTACATAGCTGCGCATATTAAGGCAATAAATGTAAATGTATTCTTACTACAGACATAAAACTACATTATTGCCAGTGTTTATAGAACAAAAATTAAGAATTTTGATAACTTCTCATAGTTAAACCAAAAATTTTTGGCTTAGATAAACTTGAAGCATATAATTTCAACCTAACCTTTTTTTTTTTGTATGCACTGTACTTTGTGAAATAATTGAAAAATGAGTCTATATGAAAATGTTTTCTTCCAAGTTTATCAACTCTAATATATTCTCATGGCATGTTTCTTTTTCATTGTTTGCACTTTTTACTGGAAAATACTCCAGTGAAAAGCATGACTGCATGTAGCCTTTGTAGGTAAAATAGGCCTTTAAAAAATGAAAACATGGAAAATTCCGTGTTTTCAGTGGAATCATGCTCTTACCTGTGCTGAAAGAAAAAAGTCCTCCTCTCTTAGGAAAACAGGCTCGCTGGTAAAAGTGAGGCAGAGAAATTGTGTGTTCTCACAGGCTACAGAGCAAACAAATAAAACGTAATGACAGAATTAATATGAAACAAATTTATCAGTAGATTGGTGATCAATGCTTTATAGCAGCTTTATCTTTTTAAAAGGCAAAGGCCACTTGGCAAAGAGAGCAAGCTATCTTTTTTTTTGTTCTTTTTTAAATAAGTCAACAGTTTTTGCAGTTAACAGCCAGCTACTCTTTGGTGAGAGTGCAAGATACATGCAAAGGATGAACTTCAGCACATTCACGATAGGACCTCACCAGCAGCTCCATCACTGGAGGGAGGCTGTCAGGTTATCAGGCATGTTACCTCCCTGCTGTCCCATGCAGAGAAGGCCGTCCTTCAAGCAACTCAAAGCCAGAATTTATGTTTTTCCAACTCAACATTAATGGCCCTGTGAATTATCAATGCAATCATGGACATGAAACCTGGATGCGATAAAAGGAAGAGCTCCTGTTTACGTGCAAGTCTTGCCTCTGCTTCTATTCAGATTACACTGACTGGCCAGCTCTGCCTAAAACTGCCTCCTGTCAAAATACCTTTTTGCCAGTGTTTTTTCCTCACTGGTGGGTAATGACAGCAGGGATCAAACCAGTCACCTTCTCCTGCTCTAAAACACAAAATGTTGGTAGATACTGCTCATTTCCAACTCTTTGTTTATGAAGCCTGTGGACAGTGGCAGTAGGTCCAATAGCCAGGCTACTGCAGCAGAAAAGTGATGCCTTAATTCCATGTGATGAATGCTACGAGTAGAGGTCCCCTAATTTTCTTTTGACGCTTCAGGGACAGTGACAGATTTCAGGAAGGCTCTACAGAGGGATCTGGACAGGCTGGACCAATGGGCTGAGGTCAACTGTATGAACTTCAACAAGGCCAAGGGCTGGATTCTGCACTTGGGCCACAAAAACCCCTGGCGGTGCTACAGGCTGGGGGAATAGTGGCTGGAAGGTGCCCAGTGGGAAAGAACCTGGAAGTGCTGACTGATAAGTGGGTGAACGTGAGCCACCGTGTGCCCAGGTGGCCAAGAAGGCCAACGGCATCCTGACCTCTATTTAGGAACTGTGTGACCATCAGGACTAGGGAGGTGGTCATCCCTCTGTACTCAGCATTGGTGAGGCCGCACCTCGAGTGCTGTGTTCGGTTTCGGACACCTCAATACAAGAAAGGCACTGGGATGCTGGAGCAGGTCCAGAGAAGGGCAGCAAAGCTGGTGAAGGACATGGAGAACAAGTCCTGTGAGGTGTGNGTCTTTTCCAACCTAGATGATTCTGTGATTCTGGGAGCAGGGACAGCTGCAACTAGCGCAGGTTGCTCAGGGCCCCGGCCACCTTCACCTGCAATGGTTCTAGGGATGGGCCATCCACCACCTCTCTGGGCAACTCGGACTAGAGCCTCACCGCCCTCCACGTTCCGAGTCGCCTTTACCCTCCCTCGGCCCTTGCCCGGCCCCGGCGGCGGGGGGCGGAGCGGGGCCGGCCCGGGGGCGGTGGCGGCGGCGGTGCCGGAGCTTTTATCGCGGCGGTGGCGGCGCCGCTCGCTCAGTGCCGGTGCCGGCGATGGAGGAGCTGGGCTGGGCGGCGGCGCGGCTCGGCGCGGCGTGGCTGGCGCTGGTGCTCGTCCTCATCGTGCTGCCTTCGGCGCTGGGCGTCTCGCTGGGTATCTCGGAGGCCTACCTGCGGCTGCTGGTCAAGACGCTGGAGGTAGGCGGGCCCCGCACAGCCCCGCACAGCCGCGGGCAGCGAGGCCAGGGGCGGNGGCGCGGTCCCGCCGCACCGGGGAGGGGAGGGTGCGCAAAATGGCGCCCCCGGGAGGGCCGCGCCTGGCTCCCCTTTCCCCGCTGGCGCAGGAGCCCCGCGGCCGGGCGAGTGTCCCCATGGCCCATCTGGAGCTGCGGGTTTCAGGCCCCTTGGCAGGAAGGCGGTGGGTGTGCAGGCTCCGGCGTGTGCCCCTTGCACCCCCGCAGGGCAGCCAAGGGAAGCTCGGTACCTGAGGCTGTGCCCTGGCCTGGGTGTGGCTGCCCCTGCTCGGCATCAGCCGGGTCATGCTCTGGGTGGGTGGAAATGTCTGGCAGCTCTCGGAGGGTATAAATATCTGGCAGAGAACCCAGGGCCTGCGACAGCGGCTGCCGGAGTGCCCATGCTGGGAGACGTGGGCTCCCAGCCCAGCTCAGCCTGTTGGGCACCTCAGCTGCCCTCTTCTTGTACAGGTTCTCTGGGGAAGCGAGTTTCTGGCAAAGGAACTGCTTTCTGAGTTCGTATGTGTGTGGAAGCTGAAGTGCACAGCTGTGAGGAAGAGCGTTTTAAGAGGACCGGTGGAAGTGATTCAGTTTAAATCTTTATTATGGTTTTTTTTTTTTTCCAAGGAGGAGGGGAACTCAAACCAGCATGATGCAATGCACCGCCTGTGACAATGCAATATACACAAACATGTGACTATGAAAAGCAGGTTTTGTCTTATTTCATCTTGTTCTGCCAGGTTTTCATTCCTACCTTGCTCACGTACTTCCATCAATGCCGTTATGATCCTTGGTGTTTAGCTAAAAAGACCTCGCCAACCACCTAATGAAAATGGCATCTGTTAAATGCATCTTAAGTTAAAAAGTTTTAAGGCTTTTGGTGAGAGTGAGCCTGCTTGAAGTATTTTCTGGGGCCCTGAATCGTATGAGGATAAAGGTAGAAGACACAGTTGTTACTGGAAAAAACCTGTGGATAGCAGAAGCCGAGGTGGTGAAGGTCACAGTGGCATGAAGGAGCAATCTAGGTGGCCAAGCAGATAGTCTTGTTTGGATGACTTACCTTCACCTGTGATTAACCACAATTTCCGTTCTTTGTTCTTAGATCATTAATCATTATTTTTTAGTGTCATCAAATGCTGTGACAACACGTGGCTCAAAATATCTTGGGCAGAAGTGTGGAGAAGCAGCCAATGGCATGTTGATAATGGTGACTTGTAAGAGCTCTTCTGATGCCTAAGGGAGGAAATAGTGGCTTAAAAGTTGCCATTACTTTCACCTGAAATATTTTTTGGAATTATATGCCATTGACTATACTAAACCCACATGATGTTAATACATTATTGTACATAAATATATTTAAAACATTATATATAAAAAAATCCCCAGTGACAAACTGAGAAGTGTTGTGAGGAAAAGAGTCAGGCAAGCTGGACTTGCTGCAGGAGAATGAAGTTCAGTCCAGCTAGGTAATCCACTTATTTCAACTTGGCCTTGCTTTGCCAGTGAATTCTTTATGCCCTCAGAACACCTGCATGGGAAGAATCCCTGAAAGAAAATGTTTATTGTGAAATGTCTCCTGTTCCCTGACTCACAAGTGTGTCTTGGTTAGTAGCCTGACAGAGGCAGGCTGATAGTCTGCCAGCCAGTTCCAGGTGGCACCTGCAAGAGCCCCTGAAGATACCTGTTGTCACACCTGACTTTTACCTGACAAAAATCGTGTTAACAATGGAAAGTGTTAGATACGCAGCTGCTAGCCTTGTACAGTTGCCTGGGTGTCTGAAACTTCCTGGGCTGTTGAGTTGTGTATGCAGGCTTTCTCCTGAGCAGCAGTACTCCTGTTTAGTGGCCGAGTTATAGGATGCTGCGGTCTCTGGTGGCTATCTTCTTCCGCACAGTGGTTATCTTCATAGCTTCTTTAGGCTTCTCTTGGCTTCCAGCCCTCCATCTCCCAGGTGATATCCCTTGTCCCTTTGCGTGAGGATGTGCGCTTGGGCCTGCAGAGAGCTCAGTCAGGATGCTGCTGCTGCCTTTGTTGCCTCTTTGATGAGCTAGATCGCAGGAACCATCTGCAAAGTGGTGGCCGTTTGTGCACTCCAACTGAATACCGAGCAGCTGTCTGGTTTTGCCTGTTTATATCCCACATGTTGGCCTACTGAAAGGACTGTGGTTTGTTTCCTACACGGCACATGTTGTCAGGTAACAACATGTGCTTTATTAAAAGCTAATCTGTGGTGAGGGTCCAAGTCTCTCAGCTTGGGCACCACAGTCCAGGGACTAAGTAGATGAAGAGTCTACGGTTCACTGTGGAATATCTGCTGACCCACTGTCGTGTCAGACGAAACAAGGCATATAAAAACGAGCTTGTGATGTTCAGTTGTTGTCTAGGCTGTGCTCTGGACCAAGTTGAGGATGATGCTGGACTTGTGCTCCACTTTTTTCATGCCAATAAAAATAAATCTATTCTGACTTGTTTCAGCAGGACAGGAGGTTGTTCCTACTGCTGCAAGCATGGTCCAAGAAAAGGGAGAGGAAAAGCTCAAGAACAAAGTGTTCTTGTACTTTGACTATATGACATTTCTTTCAAGGGAGATCCGTTGGCGTACAATAGCTTTTTCTTGATGCTGGGCTGCCTCAGCAAAGCATGTGATTCTAAGCAAACAGAGGATAGGCTTCTGTTGTGTTGTGGGCTGCATTTGACCCTTAAATACTGCACTAGGGATGGTGAGGATTGTAGTGAGTGTATATATATTTATTTTTTTTTCCATATGTGGTAAGGGGAGAAAGAGCAGAAAAGCATGGCCAGCTATGCTAATGGCAAAGGAATACCAGCAGGCAGACTTAAAATATGTTTGTTTGTTGACGCACACACCCACCCGGAATGGTCTCTCAAGGCTCTTTGATTGTGAGGCTTGCAGTTGGCAGGGAAAGCATTTCTTGGGTGGTTGGTTTTGCTGGTTACACTGTAATGCACAACAGATGCTTGAAGTTGTAGGTGTTTCTCACATCATGTAACTGATCTATCTGGGTTTAATAGCGGTTCCTGGAGAATAGCATACCTGCAGGGGAAGAAGGATCTTTCAGTGCCTGTGGTCAAGCTGTAGGTGGTGGCTGTGCAGGGTAGGTGGGATGGGCTGTTACATCTTGTCCCAGGTATGCCACGCTGCAGCTTCTTCCCAGGAACCACCGTAAGGATCGCATGTGGTGCTGGGTGTGAGGGTGGGGAAGGGAAAAGGAGAATGCATAAGCTGATAAATAGGTGAATCATTGTAGGTTTTGACTGTTTCCTCTTGCACTCACTGGCCTCTGAAGCAAGCTTTGCTGACTAATGTCATTGCACAGTGTCAATGAGGGCCTCTGTGTGAACTGGTATCCTTCAAGGACTGCTGGGCAGAGGAGAAACGGAGAAGTGAGAGAACAACTCTGAAGGCTGCCAGCTCAGATGTTAGCGAGAAGTGTGTCTTGGAGATGTGCCTGATGTGAATGACGCACCCTTGTTTACAGGGTTTAGACTGACTTTTGGAATAGTATTTTAGCGTATTGACTGCATGATCTTGAATTAAATCCCTGGGCTGTCTTAAGCTAGACTCTGGTTCTTTGAAGGCCATTTTCTATGTTTTCCACAGGTTTAATAGTCAAGGCTCCTTGCTTGTACATAAGTAAAGTTGGTAGAGCTGGGGATTACCTTCTGGTGGGATTGCATCACTGATTAACATGGCATCTTTTTGGTCGACAGCTCTGATCTGAAACTTCTCTGAAGTTCACAGCGTGTGAACACTGGGATTTCAGATATTGTTGATCAGCAAATGCTGTTAAAAAGATAACAGCAGCTGTATTCAGAGCTTGCCTTAAAGCAACAGTTTGTGAAGCTGGTGTGAAGGAAACTGCTTGGCTGCTTTCTGTTGCTGATGTCCTTGATGTTTTCATGCAAAGCTGGACTCTTTGTTGTTCTTTGGATACTTGTCCACCATGAATGACTTGCTATGCAAGTTATGTGCAGAAGAATCTTGAAAGCTGTTTGAAGGCAGTGACAAGAATGTGCCATCAGGATGAGCAAAAGATGGCATGGAAGACCTCAGAGGACCTTTTGTCCTCACTCAGAAATGGTTGCTCCTCTTGGTAGTAGTGTTTTCCTCTCCTCATGCAAAACAAACCAATAATTGACATTAAATAATACAGCATTATGTGGGAGGTACTGTGAAATCTTTCTGTTGTTGGAGTTTGGAGAGCCTCCAAGGAGGAGCACTTAGCTAAACTACCATACAAACTTTTGCTCTGAACATGACCTGGCAGTGCCTTTAAATAGGGGAACACCAGTGATCTGACTGCCACGTGACGCTGGGTTTCAGTCGTCAGCAGTAGTTCTCTCCTCTTCTGAATAATCATCAAGCATTGCTATTAAGCCAAAGGTGATGTAAAGGTGATAAATGGGGTGAAAGGCAAAGCTTCATCTGTCAGGGAAACGGGAAGTCCCTGGGGTGTTCCTAGTAATTTGACTTGTGATTGATCCTAACAATGTGTTTCTAGATGTGCTTCCATGAAACATGTCAAGCTTGGCTTTGGAGATAGGAAGGTTTTTTTGACATCTCTTATAAGTAATGTGTATTGTTTTATTTTTTATTTTTCCTTTGAGGTCTAAGTGGATTTTTCTTAAGCACTGTGTAGGTCCTATACAGGTGGAAATTGCTTAGCAATGCATAAGTGAAATTGGTCTTCTGGACATTTTGTATAGGTTGTTGACTTGCTGTGTGTTTGGGTTTGTTTTTTTCAAATGGTGTTAATAAATGAAAAGGCTTTCCTATGAGAATGAGGAGGGAAACCTTTTCAGAGAAAGGTTGATACGTTTTCCTTGCCTAGTGAAGTGTGGTATCTTCATGCTGTACTTTGTGTGATTAAAGGATCCAAACCACTTTGTCCTGAGCAATCAGAATGCTCAAATTTCAAGATCAGATCCATGGTGGTGCTTGTATAGTTTCTATAATCGTGCTGCTTTCTAACTTTGTGTTAGCTCAGTGGGTAGACCCAGCTGCAAAACCTCTTTTTAATCTGTTCAGGATCCTCGTGTTTTATACTCGGTCTCCAAAACTGCTTCAGGAATCTCTATTAAAGACTTAGATCTACACCAAGGTACTCGAGACTGCCTGCTCAGTACCAGCTTGCAAGCTGGGAGAAGTCACTTAGGTTTGTGTTAACTGGTAAGTGATAAATCCAAAAGACCTGCCGATCTGCTTTTTGCTCATCTTCCAAGTACAACGTGTGCTATGGCTTCTAATTTTGTTTCAGGATTTTTGCTCTCTAATACACAAAGACATTATTTTCCCCTCGGTGGGATTGATCAGCTTAGATTGTGGGAGCTCTTTGTAGCATAAAGCTGTTCTTTAACATAGGAACCAGATGAAATGGTGATGGATGGTGCAGATCCCTAGCTAGCAGGAAGGAAGGGAAATTACTCACACTGCTGCACATGGTGTCTCTTGTGTTTTCCAAACTAGATGTAAACAAGCTTTTAATTTGATCAAAGTTCAGATTTTGGCTTTGATGATTGTGCCTTGATTTCAGGTGCCTGAAAGTAAGTAGAAGCATTAGATTAAGTAGGGGAAAACATCTTGCTGTTTGGTTTCTAGAGCATGTTTGTTTTTTTTTTTAAATATCATAAAATCATAGAATGATTTGAGTTGGAAGCGACCTTAAAGATCATCTAGTTCTAACCTCCCTACCATGGGCAGGGACACTAAACCAGGTTACTCAAAGCCACATCCCACCTGGTCTTGAACACGGCCAGTGATGGAGCATCACAACTTCCCTGGACAACCAGTTCCAGTATCTCACCACCCTCATAGTGAGGAACTTCTTAATTTCTAATCTGAATATATCCTCTTTAAGTTTAAAGCCATTACCCCTCATCCTATCACTACAAGCCCTTGTAAAAAGTCCCTCCTCAGCTTTCTTGTAGGCCCCCTTCAGATACTGGAAGACTGCAAAAAGGTCTCTCTGGAGCTTTCTCTTCTCCAGGCTGAACAACCACAACTCAGCCTGTCCTTACAGGAGAGGTGTTCCATGCCTGTGATTATCTTCATGGCCCTCCTCTGGACCCACTCCAATAGGTCCATGCCCTTCTGGGGTCTCCCGAGTTGGATGCAGTACTCTAGGTGTGAGGTCTCACAAGAATGGAGTAGAGGGGGAGAATCACATCCCTTTACTTACTGGGCACACTTCTTCTGATGCAGCCCAGGATACAGTTGGCCTTCTGGGCAGCCCTTGAACATTGTTGGCTCATGTTGAGCATTTTGTCAGCCAGCACTCCCAAGTCTTTCTTTTCAGGACTGCTTGCAATCCATGCTCCGCTCAGCCTATATTTGTGCTTGAGATTGCCCTGACCCAGATGCGGGACTCAGTATGACGGATTGAAGGAAGAAGGCTGACAGAGGACTTAAAACTGGTTTGCTGGTGGATGTGGGCCCTCATGAATGCCCAAAGGCTCCTGGTCAAGAGGGAGGAGCTGGTCTCATCCTTGCTGGTTAGATGATGCATGCTTAAATCCTGTGGGAGATCTGGCACCAAAAGTAAAACCGCCTCAACTATTGACTTGTGGAGCACAGGTCAGCCGTCCCCTGGAACACTCTGTGCAACCTTCGTACAAGATACCACGCTCGTGTCAAGCTTTTCGTGGTGCTCCCGCCTCCTGGGAAGGCGTGGGTAGAAAGCAAAGGGAACTATCCAGACTTTCTCTTTACCCCATCCCCTTAATCCCCCAGATGGGGTACAACAGCTTTCTGGAGTACCTTGAACCTGTGGACACAAGGTCAGACTACTTCGGAAGCAGGAATATACTTTTCTGAATAGGGTAAATAAATGCATCAAAGCAGTAGAAATTTGGGTTACGTGGCCCTGCAATTTCCGTCTGCTTTGGGAAAAGTCCTCTGCCTCCTTTGCGTAGTAGAGTGTCAGAAGATAACCGCAGTACAGCAGGATGTTGCAAGCTTCTGAGCATTACAAAAGCCCGTCTCAGTAGCCTGTGTCATCATGGCTTGTGCCCGGGCTCAAATGTTTTGATGCTGAACTCGTAACTGCAGGATTTCTGCAGCAGGAGCGTTGTGAAAGGAATGTTGCATGCTCTTTCTGAGTGCTGAAGAGAAACCGTTCTTCCAGATTTTTGCAACGCGAAAGGTAGCAGCACTAGATTTTGATTATCTGAAGTTTTGGAAGATGAAGTCTTACTTTTCTCAGCTAGTGTATCTGGCTGAGACCATTCGACAAGTATGTGCTTACTCTTCGAAGTCGTAAGAGACTTACCTGCTTATGGATATTTTAATTTGTCGAATACAGTGGTTCAGGTCTGATCAGAGCATGAGTGTGTCAAGGTATTTGCTGGTCTACCTGTACCCCTAAATCTATTTAGCAGAAGAAATGTCGAAATGGGGTTATTGTGAATAGTTCTGGAACAATGGATTGTTCGGTAATTTCCAGAACTTTTACGGCCATAGCAGTGCTGAGGATGATGTGTGGCTGGAAAGTACTAAGTTACTCCTACAGGTAAATTAAGTTCCTGGAAAAGCTATTGCCTTAGTGGCAGCGGAACTGAGTAAACAAGTGAATATATTGACAGGGTAGGTTGTGATTCAGCAAGACCTGATATAGTAAGCAGTTGTAGCTATTACTGTTAAGTTTTGCAGTGGTGGTAATGCCATGAGTCAAGATACTGACCCTTCAATAGGGAAGAGATGGAAACTGCATAGGTTTTAGCATTGGTCTGGGTCTTTCCTGTACAGGCTAGTGAGGACCATCTCTGTGCTGTTAAAATAAAGTATACCTTTGATACTTTGAAGTATACCTTTGATACTGCTAAAGTTCTTAAGATTCGAGCAGGATAATGTCCTGATCTTCTGATACGAGGTCATTTCTACCAGGTCACTTGTTTTGTAAATGCCTATTATAACAGTATTCGTAGAAACAGGATTAAGTCTCATGGGGGAAGAATTACTCTGTATAACGAGGAACCACAACGTCAGTCCTCGTTGGCTGAGTTTTCCATCCCTTTGCAAAGCTGCCACATAGAGAAAGGAAGGATCCAGGCCAGAAGGGCTACTCTGTCATCACAGGCAGGCATTGGGGCAGCAAAGGGACTGTAATTGTTAACCCAGTAAAAACGAAGCCTAACATGGGAGATAAAAGGGCTATTTAAAAGCGCTGTGTGGAACTGAGTCAGCCGAAGGTCAAGGAAGTCTTTTGGCCTGAGAACAGTATAAACTGGCTCCAGCCCCATCAGGGCTTGAAATGAGAGGAAGTGTCCCGAGGCTGGTGTGGTTCTGCCACAGGGGTTTGCAGGGCGCAGAGCTGCTGGAAAGGCTTTGACACTAGTTGGAGAGCAAAGCTTGCTTTATCAGGTATTTCAATCTCCTCCTACCAGCCTACCCACTAGAAAAGAACAGGTTAACACCAGTGAGCGGGAAGCCCTTCCCAAGGGCAAGGAAGGGGCTTTCTGCAGCAGTACCCTAGAGCCAGTGATTTGATCTGTTTCTCTACTGCTTGAAGTTCTAAAATACCAGAAAATGAACCAGTTTAGAGTCAAGGGAAACTTCAGTTTTGTTCAGATTGGATAAAATCTTGGGTGCAATCCTCTTTGGACTGAGACTGAACTTATGCAAGACTTCCTGTGACTGCAAATGCTGTTCTGGTTTTTGGCAGAGTTAGCTGTAAGCAGGCCTCACTTTGACTTAACCCAGTTAGGATTTATTTTGCTTCAGTGTGGTGGAACTACTCTGAAAGAGGACAAGCTGAGTTGTGATGTGTCTGTCAGCAATGAACACGTACTGTGTTCTCAGGGGCTTAACTCTTGGAGCTTCCCATGCGACCATGACTTGGTGGCTGATGTTCAAGTAGCAAGGCTGATGGAGGCCCATCAGACTTTCAGTGGCTGTGTATCTGAACGGGAACTGAAACATCTGTGAAGCACCAGGTTGGCTTTCCAAAGATGTACAAGCAGAGTTAGAAAGTGCTGACTAGCACCAAGTGGGTTTTGGGTTATAAATTGCACTGAGGCAGTGTTTCTTCAGAGGAACCGTGTATGGGTTTGTAAACACATCTGAGGAAAATAGGTGATGATTACTTGGTCAAGACATTACTTGAAAATCACAACTTGTCTTCGAACTGCTGCTTTTTTAGGTGACTTTAAGTGAATACTACATTTGTGAAACTAATGTTTTCTTTTTCTTCAACAGTGGGCCACTATACGGATAGAAAAAGGCATCAAAAAGCCACGGCCACAGATGCTAAAGAGTCCTGCTGCTAATGGTGAGAGCTCAATGTAAAGTCAAATTGATAAGACAAATGTTATAAAAGTAGGGGAACAGAGTCCTTTTGAAATGGAAAAGTTAGATGTGTGCATGAGAGAACTGGAGAAGAGGTGGGGTGGTTACAAGCTGACTTAGATCTAATTGTTTTGCAATTCTACTGGGACAGGAACTGTTCGTGAAGGATGACATGCTTTTTTTTACTGGCTTGTACTGAATGGTTGAAAAATCAGGGGTTGAGGAAATGAAGGATATGAAATAACATTAGCAAAACAAAGTAGAGATCACGGAGGAGACTGTCCTCAGTTGCGGGGATTTTTCGAGTTACAAGGAGCTTGATTTTTGTCTTGAAATCTGTCTTTAGGTCACTGCTTGCAGGGCTGCTGGACAGATATCTCAGTCTTAACATCGTCAGAGTACACTTGGTAATCTTTGAGGAGATGTGGGTATTTAGTGGGCAGTGCTTTTCTTTCCCAAACTCAGTGATTTTTCTGCTGTAAGGCTGTTGGATGGAGGTGTACGGTGTTACACTTGTTCCCTTTTTCCTGTCTGCTGCTATTCACCTTTTGCACCCTGAAGTTACCTCACTGTTTGCCTAACAAACTTCTTACATTCATTATCTGTAGAAGACAGCTAAAGAGTTGCTTCATATTTCTTCCTTTAGCCTAATTTTGAAACAAGTTCTTTTGCTGTATCTTAACCCATACTGTGTGTGTGTCGTGCTAGGCCATACTAGGTCAGAGTTGGCTGTAAGGCTTTGAAGCTGTAAGTGCAGTGAGAGCTGTCAGAGTTAGCCTAGGAAGTAGGAGAAAGCTAAACAAGGCATTGCAGCCAACGCTTGGTTCTTCTGGTTGCTGACTGCCTTTGCATCACTATTGATGTGTTCGTTTTGGATGGCACTTGGCAGCAGTGTCAGCGTTTTCTGTGTTCTTCCTCAGTAGGCAGCACAGCTGGAAGCAGGACCAGCTTGCCAGTTAATAGACAAGTCAGTTGTTACCTGATTCTACGAATTAGCTCGTATGAACATGATCCAGTAACGGGGACTGAACTGCTGAACTGGTTGTGTGCTTTTCATCTCCAAAGGAGTGTCCTTATCAATACTGTAAACATTAGTATTGTGCTATCTGCAGGCCAGGCATGAAACAGGCTCTGGTGGTAGCAGATCCAACTTTCAGCACCTGTAATAATAAACAAGCGGTACTGCACAGCAGCTCTTCAAACAGGTTACTATTTGTCTTATTTAGTTGCTGACAGATAAAAAAGTACGACCCATATCACTCAGTAGTGTTCTGAAAGTTGTTGGGGTTTTTTTTTTTGGGTGGGGGGAAGGCAAGGTGAATGGTCATTCCAAATAGTGTCAGTGTCCTGCTATCTGTATTTCACAGGTTATCAGTCATGCAGCAAGATAGCCTTTTTCTTCCTGTAAGGGTGATAGCGTCCCATCTTGCCATGGGTCAGTGAGAGGGTGTTGGAAGCAGGAAGCATAAGCAATTGAAAATAGCAGAGCTCATCGCTGCTGATAACCACCTGGTGTCTAGGACAGACAAGGAGCTTGGGTGAAGATCTGAAGGTCTCTGTTGTCATGGCACTGAGGAGGAATTTGGAGTGGAGGCAAGGTGTGGTCTCATTCTTCCCATTTTCCTGCTTATCGCAGTAGTTAACTGCTTCTGTAGAAGATACCAAGGAAGTCACCAATGTTTGCGCAGCTGAAAGACCTACGAACAATAATGGCTTGACCACAGTCCTACCTTCCTGCTTTGCACAATAGTAGATAATGGGGTATAAATGTTTAGCCCTGTCTTGAGCCTAGTTCGTGTGATGAGAGTTTGACTGTCCTAGAGACAGATCAATGGGTTTGTTCTCTTTGACATCCCGAGCGGGGACACTTTTTAGTAAGATTTGCAGCCTCGGCTATGCCCAGTGTTTTTTCCCAGGAAATTACAATTGTGATTGCAATTGTATTTTAGAGCTATATAGTGATGCTGCAGCTTAGCACATTTATTGCTGTCAGTCTTAAAAGCATCTGTGTATGTTGCATGTGAAATAAGCTGTAGTATTAGTGCACCCAGCTGCTTGTTTTGAACACAACTGGACCTACAGCAGACAGGCTGTTTGTTGATCTGGTTTTGGACCTGTAGTCACAGCAATAATTGACATTCCTGTTAAGAGATAAGACCAGCCACCCCTAGCCCCTCTAATCTCTGACTATCAGCTAGAACACAAGGGGATTCATCTCTTACCAAACTTACCCATCACTGCACACAGCAGAGGGCAAGAGACCCAGCTATGCTGCTTAAGCTGCACAGTAAGGAGCTCTTGTCTTCCTAGGTTGCTGATCATTCTGGCATGTAAAAATGTTTTCTTCTCTAGAAAAGAAAGGTAAAGGGAGAGAGGACCTGCCTAGTAAATTATGTTCTATAAGCTATCTTTCCATAAAACTACAAGTACTTATTCCCCCTGTGTGTGTGACTGAGGGATGTGTAGCGCTAATATGTGCTGTAATTCAGAGCCTGGACTAACCTGAGTTTACTCCACTGTCTGGGGCATTAGTGATAGTTAATAAAAATGGCCTGAGGTAATTCAGGTAGATGATTGCATTCAGGCTATGTTCAAGCATCCATAGGATGGGGATACACAATTGTAGTGGTGGCCTGAAGCACACTTTTAAATGTTCTTTTTACATTTGAAAATAAAGTTTAAAACTTTCCCCGCTGTAGGTGGCTCTTACTGCAGTAAGATGGAGCGTAACTATTCTGTACTTGAGAAATTAAGGGGAGGAGGGGAGATGTGGAGTCTGCACTGCCAGGCTGTGCTCTGTGTATTACTCTTGGGAGCTTTTTAAGCATAGGATTGTCTGATTTGTGATTAGGAGTTTGGGTTCCTCTATGTGGTTGGGAGTACTTGAGGGCTGGGGCAGGTCTAGACCTAACAGTGCAGTGCGTAAATTGGAATCCCCTGAGGTGACAGAACATGGGCAAGCAGAGAGGCCCAGTTGCATTACGCAATATTTACCGAGGGAGGAGAAATTCCCAGTGATAACGAATTACAGAGTAGCAGAATAAAACAGGGTAAAGGTGAGTGTCCGTGTGTGCATGCAATCGCATGTTAACTGCTGACGAGGGATCTATAGCACCTCTGCCATCTATCCTGACCATCCAGTCCTTGGGAGGAGGTGGGTTAGGATACAAAGGACCATTTGCAGGAGCAAGTTTCCTTGTTCCCAGGCAGAGCAAAAGTAGTCCTCTGCAAAGACCTTAAAATCCAGTGTCCATCAATATGAAAGACCGGAGAGAGCCTGACTGAGGAGACATCACCTTTCTCTGCAGTACCAAATCCAGCGTATTTTACATCTCTTGGCAGAAATGGCAGCCAGCTGCCCCTGCACTGATGGTGTGGTAAGGAATAGTCCCAATAAAAATGTTGTCTGGTGTAGTTGGTGTGTGGGGTGTTGTCAGCTAGGGCTGTCCCCTCAAGGTCCATCTGTGTCAGTGTGCTCCTGGCATGCTTGTGCTGGGCGCAGTGGTAGCTCTTAGCTGAGCAGGTACTTGCAGGCTAGATGCCTGTCTCACTGCTGCTGAGTAACCAGCTCTCAGCTGTTGGTGTGTGTGTGTTGGCTGTGTTGAAAAGCAGTGCGAGTTTGTGGGTTTGAAAAACACAAAAATGCTGGTAAGTCAGAGTTTTGAAAGTGACGTCCACTGAAAAAAAGCTTCTGCAAATATTGTGACTGTAAGTAAATAGCATCAAATTTGAACCTGGTGTAATTAGTTACTAGAGTGTGTGAGCTTGAAGGCTGTGGGCTTGTGCTGTGACGCTGAGTGAAGCAGTGACCGTGGCTGCTTTTTGGCTCCCGGTGATATTTGCTGTACTCCTGCATAATGTTGCCTTTTGGTGGTCTTTGGCAAACTCAGCTCTGCCTATGGCCATGGGATTGAAGGACTTTAAATGTTACTGCTGATTACAGGAGAGCCGAGTACATCACCTGAGCTGCACGTGTTTTAATTCTTCCGTAATACCGTCTCATGCTACTGAGATCTTGGCTCAGGGTAGCTTGTCCCAAGGTAGCAGCAAAGCAGCTTGCGCATGGGGGTGTTGTATGACAGTAACAGCTCAGGCTGGTGAGATAGGAGACATTACAGCTGTGCTGTCGCAGCTGTGTCAGCAGTGTGTTGAACTTGAACCCTGGGCTGGTTTCAACCAAGAAGTAAGAGCCAGGGGAGCCTAGTGCTTGGCTGATGTTGAACCAGGATATGGATAAGGAGGAAGCGTTCCCAGCTCACCTGGAACTGAAGAGAAGAAAGGTACCTGTGTGTTGGGTGCTGGATTATTCCCCTGGCCAGCTTCTTGGCTATGACCTATCTCCCACCCCAGCAGCAGCAGATTGGGTTGACTTGTCTACAGTCCTGGATGTTTCATAGCTTAGAGGTTTAAGGGACTGAGAGATAAAATGAACCACAAACTAGAGCTCTGGTTTGAGTGTAAAATGACACAAGTGTGGTCCGTCCTACTAAATGTTTGATGTGATGTATGTTTGTATGACTTAGATCCTGAAGGACATGTGGGTGTTTGGGTGTGTCATATCAGCAATTTAAACCTACAGGCTAGTGATAAGACAATGCACTGAGGTGGCTGGTGAAATTGCAAGTTGTGGCTGCCAAGTTGAGAGCTGAAGGTGCTAATAGGTTTTGTGGCAGTGTGACATGGCTCTTGCATGTTGCTCTTTAGTGTTTACGTCAGTGATCTGTGGGACTTATATCTTGGAGCTTTTTGTGTTATCCCATATGCATGCTATAGTGCAATACAAAGATTTCTCCATGTCACTTGTAATTTAAATGTTGCGTGTGATTTGCACAGCAGGTATTTACAGAGGTTTTTCTGCTGGCAAGACTTCCTTGGGATGCAGATTTTCACGCTGTGAGATACATATTTGTGGGAAAGTGCTTGAAACGCTTGCATGCTTCCTCCTTTCTCTCTCTTTTTTTTTTTTTTTTTAAACCACAATGTGGAAGCACGGGGATTATGCAATTTGTCAGAGGGTGTCTGACAGAGTGGCAGCCTGAACTTGGACCTCTGTAATCCTAGCTGAGTGTCTCAGGGGATGGTTGTTCTGGTTAAATGTTATTCTAGATTTCTTCAGTCATCAATTTCTGGAGCCAGACTTGCTTACCAGAAAGCAGCTACTTGATCTTTATATTTAGCTTACACAATTTGTCCTTGCCTTTGAAAGCTCTAGTGAGAAATTGGTGCTTATCAGACCATGAGTACAAAAAATGAAAAGGAGAGGAGAGGGAATACTTCCATTTGTACTGCAATTCTGAACTCTCCAGGTTTCTTTTCTATTGCTAAGCATTATGTGGGTGGGCAGAGTTCAGCTGAAGCACAACTATTAGTGCCAAACTAAATTATATCAAGGCAGTCTAGGGGCTTTCTTTGACTTTGTGGTTTTTGAAGGTGGTTTTTGTTGTTGTTGTTGTTTTATTTGATTTAAACAGAAATAAAAATCAGCGTGGTCCTGTCTGTGCTTAAAGACAAAGACTTGTGCTGAGAAGGCAGGGAGGTGTGTTTTGTTCGAAGTTGGTCCATGCATGGATGTCAAGTAGCTGTTGGACTTTGGCAGGTAGCAGTAGAGCATGTCTCAGCTGAATGTGGCTGTGGGATGCCAAATGTCTGATAAGAGATGGGCCTAGGGAACAGAGAAGCCTCCATGGAGGAGACTGATTGCCCTTAAATACACAGAGCACCAGGAGAAGGGAATGGAAAGCCCAAAGTCTCACCTGGTTTCTTCTGGAAGTATAGATGGTCTTGGATGAAGTTGATGAGTTGAGGACTTGCCAGATGGTGGGAATGAGTTTGCCTTCTTGCTTTACCTTCAGCAGGTGATAGAACTTGATGTATTTGCTGCTCAAGGTGTTCATGTGAGAAAGGGGAGCTAGAACTGGCCTACCAAAGAATATGTTGTGTTCAACTACCCATCTGATCTTACTATCACAGGAGGGGCTCTGGCAGTAAATTTTTCTCCTTGAGTCATGCAGAGCGGCAGGTGATTTGGAGGATGACTGTTAATGTATAGAATTATTTCCTCATAAGGTTACCCTTTCCTTCCCAAGGTATCATTGAAAGAGATGAAACACCTATGGAAAAAGAAATTAAACGTCTGCATCAAGTGGACTTTGAATTCTCGGACATATTCTACTTCTGCAGAAAGGGGTTTGAGGCCATTGTGGAAGATGAAGTCACCCAAAGGTTTTCCTCTGAAGAGCTGGTCTCTTGGAATCTTCTCACAAGGACTAACATCAACTTCCACTATGTCAGCCTGAGGCTGACTATTTTGTGGGTCATTGGGGTCGTGGTGCGGTACTGCTTCCTGCTGCCCCTGCGGTAAGTTCGAGGGTGCGGAGGAATTGGTCAGTCTGGGAACATGTAAAGGTGTGTCTTCTCAGCTCTTTTAACCCAAAGGCAAATTGAATCTGTTTGCACTCTAATTTGAATGGTAAAGAAGCCATTCCAAGCACTTTTATCTTGCCTTTTACTGTGGAGAGTACATTAGGGTCAGTGGTCAGCTTATCTGTGAATGCTTCCCTGAAGTCGTGTATTGGCAACTAAGTGTAAGTTTGAGGAGCTCCCTGGCACTATATGCTTTGGGGTATCTGAATCTGCTGCCTTTGCTAGACCATGATTTTGAGCAATGTGGCAGGGAATTACTCAGCTAGAGAACTTGGCTATTTCAAATATCTGAGGAATAATTGAATTCCTGCAATCCCTTTTCATTTTAAAGGGGAAAGTGATACTAAAATGGGCAAAACTACTTACTTTATTTAATGTCTATTTTCTCCGTAGCTTTACGCTCGCTGCCATTGGGATTACCTCAATGATTGTTGGGACAACAATGGTAGGACAGCTGCCAAACAGCAGGTAGGTACTGCACTGTGTGTGGTGTGTGAGGGATGAACTCACCAAGTTGCATCAGTGCCAACAGCTCAAGATTAGGACTGGACAGATTTTGCAAGTCATAGTCCAACCACAAACTTGTGGCCTCACTTTAGGTGGTGTTTTGAACTTGGGTTGAGATTGCCCTCTTCCAGGCTTGGCACTGAGGTTGGTGTTTTCCAGTGGGCTCCTCTTGCTGACATGAGAGACTCAGAGGGAGCGTTGTAGGGGAGATAGCAGTGCTGGGATAAAAAATACCCGGTGAGGAGATGACAGCCTTGCCTCGGGAAGTGAGACCAAGGGCTGAGCTGTGTAGCAAGTGGGTGGTGGAGCTGGGAATGTCCCTCTCTGCTACAGAGCACCAAGAAAATTTCAGCCCTGAATTGTGTTGAGTAGGCTGGGGAACATTGCATGTGTATCTAGCTGCTTTCCAGGATGCTCCAGATGCCAGTAATTTATTTTATTATCTTTATTTTTTTTTCCAGTTTGAAAAACTATCTGAGTGAAGTGGTTCACCTCACATGCTCCCGCATCCTTGTCAGAGCTCTGTCTGGTACTATCCGTTACCATAACAAGTGAGTGAGCTGATGGTATGATAACAAAAGCGTGCGAATACTCCTGCATGTAGGAGTATCTCATTTGAAACGGGGCAGCTTCTTCCTGACCTGCAGGTTGATGTCACACTAGATGCTGACTAACCTGACAGCTTTATGGAACTATTGTGTTTGTAATGTGGTGCTTTGTGCACTGGTAGTCTAACAAAGTTCTGTAATTGCAGGGAAAACAAACCTCAGAAAGGAGGGATTTGTGTTGCCAACCACACATCACCAATAGATGCGATCATTTTGACAAATGATGGATGCTATGCAATGGTATGAGGAGATCCACGATAACCACAGCAGAGGGACAGAGACCAGAAAAGGGAAAGATTGTGGGGTATTGATTGCAGAGTTCAATACTTAACTTTCACAGTAGAGAAGTTAACTTGAGCGCTGGTCAGTGGGGAGAAGTATAAATTGTGTTGAAATTGGTCTTTATCTGGTGAAATACTTGAGAGATTCTTCTGCTGATGCATCTAGATCCTTTCAAGTGAATGCATTTTAGTAGTTTCCTGTGGGCACTACGCAATCCTAGTTTGCAGTCTCCAGGGTGTGAGTAGTTTAGGGAGTTGCTTTGTGGGGTGTTTTTTGAGGGAGATACAGAAGAAGAATTTCTGCTTTTCAAGTGTCTCATGCCGATGTGCCTTATTGGGCTTGCAGGTTGGCCAGGTTCACGGTGGACTAATGGGCGTTATTCAGAGAGCCACAGTCAAGGCCTGTCCGCACGTCTGGTTTGAACGCTCAGAGATCAAAGACCGCCATCTAGTGACAAAAAGGTGAGGTGTGGGTTGGAGCGGGGGCGTTGCAGTGCTAGTGCAACTCGGGTACCTACTAGTGCCTGAGAGGCTGCACCCGGGTGTGTAATCCCCGAACAGCCATTGAACGACCAAAGACCCAGATAAGGAGTTAAAGCTTCGAAAAGACAGAAACCCAAGAAGCTGATGAGGTTGCAATGGGAAACCTGGAAGCTTGGAATCTTGAGAGGGTAAAAGGACAACTTGCAAAAGCGTCGTCTTTTAGCAGGAGCCATATCTGGTTGTCTTACTCCAAATGATAACTACTGCTTATAAATTCTAATCACAGGGATACGAGTTATCTAATTCCACATTACTGTAGGCTGGAATGATGCAAGGTATTGCATAATAATTAGATGTAGGTAGGAGTGGAAGCTATCAGTATAGTAGTGACTCAACAGCAGTTCTTGGAGTGAGTTGGAGGGGTGGTAGGCAGCAAAGCAGCTCATTCAGAATGACCTGAATATACTTGCTTGTGTGAGTACAGTAGACTGCAGTCAAAATGTCAACTCTCCAGGTCACCAAGGATGGCTTGAAATGTTTATGCAGAGGTGAAATGGTTTGGACCAGAGTTTCTGGTAAGGTCTAGATTGTAGCAGACAGTCAGAAAACATCTAGTTTGGATAACTATCAGCATAATAACTAGTGTCTAAATTCAGGTATATGCTTTGAAAGAATGTGAAGATACCTCAAATTCTGTGACTTTCTGTTGAAGAGAAATGGTTATAAAAAATGGGCTTTCTGTGACACAGTTGTCTCAACTTGATTTGAAATTGTGAGCCACTAGAAATAACAAGCTTTTCTTCTTTGAGTGAGGGGCAAAAATGTCTAGTTATAAAACCGAGCTGTTGATGAAGGCAGTTTTCTGCAGAATGTCACCAAAGAATACCCATGAACCCTGCAGTGCAGTGATAGTAATTCTCGCTGATTTTTAAAGAACTTTTAAGTTAATTTTGACAGGTTAACTTTTTCACCACCTCATTGGCCTTTGCACAGCAGGACAGCTTTGCCAAGTCATCCCCGCGTTACTCAAGTAGTGTGAGCTGTAGGCATTTAGTAGCCCCCTTTTTAAGCAAACTGCACAAGATGTTTTTTCTTGTGTAGGCAACTTCTTGCAGGTTGATTTTTATAAGAGTTAATTGGACTGACTTAATGACATAGATTTCTTGGCTTCCCTGGCAGTCATTAATAATGGAGGAAAGAAAATACGATGCTGCCTTGGGCCTTCATGCACCAGGGGCTAAAGAGGGGATGGCTTGCACAAAACCTGGGTTTTGTCAGAAACAGAAAAGCAAGTACAAATTAGCGTCCTGTAAAAGGCTTTGGTTTCAGACCAATGTGTTGTACTTAAACATATTATTAATGCACCTGCTTGAGGAAAGAAGAGTGGAAAGGAGCTGGGGTTTTTTAAGCTTTCCTTCTGCTTCCACAGACTCAGGGAACATGTGATGGATAAAAGCAAGCTCCCGATTTTAATTTTTCCTGAAGGTAAGATTAACTACTCCTTATCTCCATTCAGTGTATATGTCATCCCTGTTCTCTTTTTATGGCTTCTGATTCTCAAATGTATTTTTGCCTCTGGCTTAAATTTTTGAAGGCATTCCTGTTTTTTATCTTTAATATGAGAGTAGGCGAAGACAACACAATACTGTTGCTGGCTGTTGGGTCTCCTGGCAGAAAAATGGGAAGATCAGGTTCCTTGCCCTGTGAATACCAATGCACTCTTGTACATATCTAACCGCAGCCTTGTGCTTTTTGTCTCAGATGTATTCTGACTTCATTCATGGAGTCAGACACAAGACAAAGAATGAAAGCAAGCAGGGGAGAGATGCTTAACTTAAGGGCCTGCATCTGCTCTTCAGTGTTTAAGACCTGTATGTTGGCATAGTGTTGCTACTGAAATGTAGTAGGTAGGCTGCGTAAAGTAATAACTTAAGTTTCTGTTCTGGACAGGCACCTGCATCAACAATACATCTGTGATGATGTTCAAGAAGGGGAGCTTTGAAATAGGAGGGACAATCTACCCTGTTGCAATCAAAGTAAGTGAAAATAGCTGGCTGCTGAACTTCGACATTTTGGATCTAGGAAGCTGTCTCAGTATAGCTGTTAATGGTACAATGTAGCTGCTGAGTTTAGCGCAGTAGCTCTGTCAATTGACTACGCACTGTGGAGGACTCCTAGTGTGTAAGTGGCTGAAATGAGAAAGTGAAGTACTTCAGCCTGTAGAGCCTGGCTGGTAGGACCTGGTGGGGTCAGCTTCTTCCTCCAGAAAGCTGGAAGGAAGGAAGATACACCTAGTCCTTCCTGGGGCTGAAGGGAAAAGAGCATGCAGCTCGCAGCAGACTTGGCTCTTTTGGCTGTTTGGGCAAATGGGTGACATCTGCTGGTGGTTCTGTCGTGTGATCACAAGCAGCACTAATAAGCACAGGCTGGTTTTTCTACACCCTTATTCTAAGCAAATGTGTCAGTTGTGAATTTTCTCTCACTTTGGCATGTGACTGAAGGCATCCAACTCAGATCTGAGACAGGCTATGATGGTCTCTGGGGAACAGGCTTTTTCATTTGTTTTTTGTGATCCGTTACAGTACGATCCTCAGTTTGGAGATGCATTCTGGAACAGCAGCAAATACAACATCGTGAGCTATCTGCTGCGAATAATGACCAGCTGGGCCATTGTTTGTGATGTTTGGTACCTACCTGCAATGGTTAGAGAGGTAATCTAGCATTTGGTTGATGGATCATTATTTAAGAACCTCACTGTGTCTGCAAGGGCCTCTTCTTACTACTTTTTTTTCCTCCCCCCAACCCCTTACCTACCACATGTCTGCGAATCATTTTTTTTCTGGACTTTTGTTAGTGTTGACTGTACGATTTGACTTCGCTTTTCCTGATGCAGCTTGGTGCCATCAGCAGCGCATCAGATATGCGAAGGATAACAGTAAATACAGTGTTAGTCACAGTAGCAATGTTATTAATGTTCCATCATGTTGGAGCAAAATTTTCCCCTAATTTCGACACTTAAGGGTAAAAATAAGCTAAATTATCGCACTGCAACATCAGATTGTGTCGACATAAGGGACAGATTGTTTGGTAGTGAGCTAATTTGATAAGGCAGGAGATGAAGCGTTGTGGAAGTCTATTTCAATTCACTTCTCTCTGCTTGATGTTGAATCTATGACCCTTGAAGGAAGGTGAAGATGCTGTTCAGTTTGCCAACAGGGTGAGATCAGCCATTGCTCGCCAAGGAGGACTGACTGAACTTCCCTGGTGAGTGATGCCATCCTTGATAGATTTCATGGACTATCTCAGATTGAGAGGTGCTTCCTCCCTTAGCCTTTGACAGATAACATTCAACATAAGTTTATTCCACTGAGGAGAAAACAAGGGAATAACTTCATATGCGTGTATGTGAAAGTGAAAACAGACGTATAGAGTCTTGGGAGCATGTAGCTTTCATGTAGTGAGATTCACCTGAAGGCTTGATGCTTTTGAAGATGGCCCCTGCACAGTTGTTTCTCATGTTGAGACTTATGCTGAGATGAAAGAGCAGAAGTGAAGTTATTTGGCAAAACTGAGAAACAAAATACACAGGGTTTGAGGTTTTCTGCTCTTTTTCCTACCTCAATAAGTAGTGGCATAATGCCTAGGTTTCCTAGGACTGTATGAAGCAAACTTGAGGGAGAGATTCTGATGAAGAGGATGGGGAAATGGATACAACTGTGAGGCCCAGCATGCCCTCTGAGTGGTGTAAGGCAAGAGACAACTATGGTATTGCACAAGATTGACTGCCTCTGCACTAGTCTAGGACAACAGCGTCCCAGATTGGCAAAGATTTCTATTGTAGGTGCAACCTCTTACCACTGTGAGTAGGCTGCTTTAAACAGGCTAAACTCTAAATTTGGGTGGCATAAGCCTTATGGCTTAAAGTAAATTTTCCAATAAGCATGCTTAAACTTGGATGTTCTAGAAGTTCTGAAGAAAAGCCTTCTTAATCTTTTAGGTTAAGACTAGAATTGACTAAGATAGCTAATATAATACATAGTTTGATAATAATAGTGGTAACAACCATGAGTCACATTTCTCTCTTGCTATGTTCCAGGGATGGAGGTCTGAAACGAGCAAAAGTCAAAGATACTTTCAAAGAAGAACAGCAGAAAAACTACAGCAAGATGCTAGTGAGAAATGGCTCAATAGGAGGTCTGTCAACAGGAACAGAATCAGACTGAACGGTGGTTCTTGAAAACTGATTTTGCACAACCAGCCTTAGCAGGAATAATTTTAATTAAAAACCAAAACAAACCACAGAAACTGGAGCAACAAAACCGCCTCATCATGTATATGCTTATCCTCTGTGTGGCTGGTGCAGAGCCTGCCAAAGGCAGTGTCTCTGTACCTCTCTCCCGGCCTTTTCATTCTTCTCGCTCCCCTGCTCCATCCCGTCTTCATGTGGTGAAGCACTGCAGCTCCTGATACTCTTGAGATGAATGTGTGGAGAGTTGAGACAAAAAGAGAAGCACCACAGTTTTTCAGAGTTTGTAAGGATGAAGGAAAGTACTCCGAACAGATGCAGTCAGGACACTGCTTGTGAAGATACCTCTTGTTCATGATACTTTGAAGCTTTAAATGTAACAAAATTGTCCTTTTTTTTTTTTTTTCCCTGTTGCTCACAGACTTTTAGTTGTAGATTACTTAAATAACATGTTTTAGGATGTTGTCAGAACTAAGATTGACTCTTTTGGTTAACTTGCACCTGGATGTGCGAGAGGGGAAGGGAAGCAAGGGTGGCAGATCCTGAGGGATGGGAAAGGACCTGCCCTGCCAAAAGCACAGTTCATGAACCAAGAGGAATTTGACCTTTTAACCATGGTATTGCCTTTATTGAGAACTGCTGCCTGAGGGAAGATGAGGTGCAAGTCCTCAATCTCCCTGTCTGCTGCTACTGTTGAAAATACTTTCTGGAACTGTAAAGGTAAGGTACAGTAAGCAGCTGGACAATGTAGACTGTGACATATGAATTTTTATGAAGTGGGTTTTCAGGACTACCCTTCTGCAAAAAGTGCTGCTAATGTCTTAAAGATCTCAAGAGAGCCACCCCAGAAACACATTTTGTGTTGATCTGGGCTAGCAATAGCTATCACAACTATAAACATAGGACCTGTAAGTCACCTATGATACAAGATGTGGCATGTTCGAATCTGCAATATATTGCTGTCTGAATGTAAAGAGAAATAAATTCTATATTTCTAATGGGTCTTGTGTCGCATTTATACTCTTCTCTAAATGTGTATAAAAAGTTATACTGCCTGAAAAAATAAAATTAGGGTAATGAAAACTTCAGTCACTGTGACATGAAGGACCAGTTGTAGTTGAGCTCTTACCTAATGTCTAACCTGGCTTTTTTCCTCCTCCTTAGAAGGAACATACGTAACTTAGGGTAGAATGGCTCATTGTGCAGACTGAATCTGAAATTACATTGTGAAGGCACATCAGGGAGACTCAACTAATGAATCTATAATTAACTGGAAAACAACTATGAGCCTTTAAATTTGTAGCAAGCCGAGTTAATCTGTTAATAGTCTTTTCACGTAGCAAAGAGATTTTCAGTTTAATGTTGGGGTAGAAAAAACAATACTGTTCCACAGCTGATTATCAGATTTAAATATCTGTTAGAACCGAGTCTTCCCAAAAAGGGTTCCTGATCTGTTTTCCATTATCTCTGTCAGTGCACTTTATGCAAGGACATTTTGCAGCTGAATTAGGTTGGATCAGTAGAAACAGCTCAAGAAATCCATACAGCAGTTAGCCTTCATTCCTAGTGCTGGGCACACAGAGCACTGATTCTTATTTGAGCATCTAAGTATGTGTTTGTGTTCAGACTTAGAGGAAGACATTTGAATTTAAACATGGGGTGGTGCCTTTCAAGCTCTGACAGAACATTTATGTTAAAAATCAGTTGGCTTTAAAGATGGTGATGAAATCAAATGTCATTCTTTTTGTATTGCTGAAGTCTATATGTTATTTCTACCTTGAGGACAGTGGGTATAGCAAAGGATTCTGTTTGTATCCTGTTAAACTGCTCTGCCTCTAATTCATTCAGTGTATTCAGGCTTTCATTGTAGAAAACTCAGGCTTGACATGAAGGAGACTAATGAAAATAGTTGAGTAGTACTCGAGTCCTTGGAAACTTATGAGAAACGCAGTATTGGCTCTGAAAGCTCCTGGGCCCAAATCTGAATTGTTTTACACAGAGATGTAACATAGTTAAAAACGTCTTTGTCCTCTCCACTACTGAACAGATTGATAGAGGTTTCTGGGTAAGATTTAGATCTCCTCCCTCTCCCAGCCCCAATATTTATCTGCTATAAATTGTAGAAGATATGAAGCGCCAGGCTGGCAAATGTGGTGTATACCCACTCTTCTGTTTTTATGAGTACTTCTCAAGAGTTGGAGAGTCCAGGTATTATCTAATTTGCAAATTCTGGCTTGAGGAATCTAAAGGATTTTAGGCAGTATTGAGATATTTAAGGAAAGGGCCAAAGAACACCCTAAAGACACATCACTAAGATGAAAGCAGACTTCAGCTGTGAAGCCTTGTTGAAGGTACTAGCACAAATGCCCTCAAAGGGGATTCCTAGTTACTGATTTTTGTGGTTGTTGGATGTCAGGTAGCTGTGGGATGAACAAAAAAAATATTAGTACCAGCATTAAGGAGGCCTGATTTTATATACAATTGTGCATCAACTTAGACTGCAAGCTATAACCGAAGTCATGATTATAAGTTTTCATTAAGTTGTAGAATGGTTTGGATTGGAAGGGACGTTTAAAAGTCATCTAGTCCAACTAATCTGGGGAGTAGGGACTCCTACTAGATCAGGTTGCTCAGAGTCCAGTGCAACCAGATCTTGAATGTTTCCAGGGATGGGACATCTACCACTTCTCTTGACAACCTCTTTCACTGTTTCACCACCCTCAGTGTAAAAAATTTTTCCGTATATCTAGTCTGAATTTACCTTTCAGTTGCAAACCATTAGCCCTTGTCCTGTCACAACAGGCCCTACTAAAAGATGTCTCCACCTTTCTTATAGGCCCCCTTTGACTATTGAAAGGCTGCAATAAGGTCTCCCCAGATCCTTCTCTTCAGGCTAAATAAGCCGAACTCACCCTTTCTTTGTAGGAGAGGTGTTCCCTCTCGCCGATCATTTTTGTGGCCTCCTCTGGACCTAATCAAACAGGTCAGTGTCTTTCCTGTGCGGAGGATTCCAGAGCTGAACACAGTGCTTTAGTACTGAATGTGCTGGCTGCTATTCTTTTGAAGCAGGCTGTGGTATGGTTGGCCACCTAGGATGTGAGTGCATGTTTCCAGCTCACATGCAGCTTTTCACCCACCAGTCCTGCCAAGTCCTCTGGAGGGCCGTTCTCAATCCCTTCGTCCGCCAGCCTGTATTGATAAAAGGATTGCCCTGGCCTAGGTGCAGGACTGTGCACTTGGCCTTGTTGAACCTCGTGATGTTCGCATGGGCCCACTTCTCAAGCTTGTCTGGGTGCCTCTGGATGACATCCTGTCCCTCAGGTGCGTTAACATTAACCTGGTGGTGGTTGCAAACTTGTGCAGGGTGCAGTTGATCTTACTGTCATTGGTGAAGATTCTAAGCAGCCCTGGTCCCAATATGTTCCCCTGAGGGACACCACTTGGAGCATGGATAGAGGCTCCATATCAATGTGCTGCAAAGTATGGGTCTTAACTCAGTCATGTGTGAGTGTGTGTAATTGGACTAGGAAGCTGCTAAAAATTGGGGGAAAATTTTAGTGTTGATTTGGATGACAAACCAGCTGTTCAAGCTGAACAGTGAGGATGAACTGTTTTTGTCAGAGCTCTGCTTTTTGGCACTGCTACTCCTGAAGAATGTGTTCATGCTGTTACCAGCTCTGATTTTTTTTTTCTTATCCAGAATGTGGGTGGGTTTTTTTGTTTCCCTGGAATGAACATAATAAAAAAGGCAGAAATGTGACCTCAAGAGTCAAGATACAGACTCCAGTGATTGTTCACTGTCTCCATCTTTTTATTAAATTTTATGAGGCTGTTTTTTCCCCTTGATTTGCTGGATAAAAATCTATACAAATGAAATCCAAGCACAGTCAGTAAATAATAATGAAAAGGTAAATTCATTTTACCGAGAAGCCAGTGCATGTAAGACATCATCTGGAATGATGGAGATTTTATTTATTTATTTTTTTTTGCACAGATTGCAGAGCTATTGCAGTCTTTCAAAATTAGTATCTGGCTTTTAGGCTCTATAATGGTTTGTGTGACCTCTTCTTACCCTTTGCCTAATAAGAAAAATGGTACTGTTTTTAAATACAAGACAGACACAAGGTAGGATAGTTCTATGGATAGGACTGATATTTCCTTTAAATAGCATGGGATGGGCAAGTGCTTGGCTCAGTTTCCAAATTGAAGGCTGGTGATGGGACCACCTTTAGGGTAGAAGGCTAATTGAATTTGCTGTACCTGAGCTTCAGTGGAGCTGCCCTGCAACATGGTGAGGAGGCCCAGAGAAATCTCCCTGCCAGCTTCCTACCTCTCCTCTGTAGGTCAAGCATGGCCTAAGGGTGGAAACTTAGCTAGAGGTAGCCAGGTTGCAGTTTGTGCATCTCTGTAGTGGGAGGATCCACCTGGCCCCATCAAATTCCAGGACATTTTCAGTGTTCCCATCAGTGGCAGTGACTGTCATGGCCTTATGCCGTGGTAGTGTATAACTCATGGGTGAGACTTAATCTGTTTTTTTTTCCTCGCACACCAGATGACGTTCTGTGTCCACAGCATATTTCGGAGACCTAACTTCATAGGGATTTTTATTTCAGAGAGAGCATAAGAGATTAATAACCCCGAAATTCTGTGGATTGCTCAGTCATGTGATGTCTTGATGCTCTTCCATCAGTCTAACTTGCTTCATTTTACTGGAGTCATATCTATTTTAAACGAGAATGGATCTTGGGAGTGAGGAGCTATACCTTGAATACATGTCCTGTCTTTGTACTTAAGCTTTTAAATCCTGATAATTCCAGCAAGTTGCACAGAAGTCGAAAGGAAATTTGCTTTTGAACATGGAGGCTGTTACCTTAATCCAGCCACATACTGAATATGTTGCAGGAAAGAGACTTCATTGCCAAGCAGTCCCACCTTTCAGCTGATGACCATATAAAGGCTTATTGGGTTTTGTTTGATTGATTTTTTTTTGAAGTTACATCTTTGTGCAGTTAATTACATTGGGGGGGGGAGGTAACTTGTAACCTTAACTTTCTACAAAAGAGCGGAAACATTCTTGCTTTGGGTAGTGAAGAGGGCTTTGGAGATGAACTAGTGCTGATCTAGGATGGGAGCAAGGGAATCATGCCTTTTACATGTAAGTCTTCCTTGATGCTCTTGGAGTTTTCAAGTAAAGGGGATTTTTACCAGAGCACTGCCACCTTTTGAGGCCCTGTGTTGGTGTTAGGCTGGACATGCCAAGACTTTCTACCTTTTAATTGGCTTGGTGACAAGAGCCAGAGCTTCATTGAACAACGGCAGGTTTTTGTGCATGCTTTGCTCATCAGGACTTCCCACCTTTCCATATTTTTTATGTTTTTGTTGTACCCTAGGTTTTGTGTTGTTTTGTTGTTGGGTTTTTTCTTTGTGTTTTTTGTTTGTTAGTTTTTAAAGGTTCTCTGACTGTGCAGTTTCATGCCTGATGTGTTTTGGGTTGGGTTTTCTTTGTTGTTGTTTTCTTTTGTTTGTTTTTGTGGGGTTTTTTTAAAACAGGAAGGCATAAGTTTTGCCACTGAAGGATGATGTCTGTATGTACTTTCAGGTTTGATTTTTTTTTTCATGTTACTTGCCTATGGGCTCTATCTTTCTACCTCCATTCCCATATAGTAGCAAATCAATGTCTCCTGCAATTAGTTACAAAAACCGATGAGACTGGCCCAGCGTTCTCCTCACTTTGTCCTAGGATAATGGATTAGTCCAAATCCTTGACAGTGTTGCATAAAGTGAGCGTGATGGAGTGCAGACCCATGTGGGGACAGCTCTAGCACAAAACAGCCCTCTTAAAGCATACTCTAATTTTCTTCCTCATGCTTCATCTCGTGCAACGGTTCCACTTAATTATTGTACTGCAAAAGTCGTCTGTCTGGGAAGGTATTAATCCTTTCCAACAACTGCAATCAAACTTCCACTTGTGCACTTGACTCCTAATGCTGGGTTCGTGCTTAGGAGAAGGGATGGGAATTCAGAAGCGTGGTCTCTTATTAGCAGTGGAAATTTCTTCCTTGGCTTGCTCAGTGATAATAATGATGATACCTATAGGGGAGGAAGAATCTTTTTTAGGAGGTATTTGATCCTCAAATTAGCCATATGAAGAAGCAATGTTCAACTGAAATCCCATTTTGTCTGGGGTTTTGGGGAGGAGATGGGAAGTGAGGGAGGTTACTTAGGCTTCTTGGGTTGTTAAATGCCTGGTGGGTATTAGATGCTGTCTTGGGATGCCAAAAAACCCTTGTACCTTATTCTTCAGGTGCCAAAAGGTTATTGGAAATTGTCCCTGACACCTTGAGAAAGATAGTGCCCCAAATGTAAGTCTTCAATCTTAAAAAGTTCAGAAGTAGCACAGGCTCAGATTAGTTCTGAGAAACTACAGATAACATGTTAATTAAAAAGAAGGCGTGACTTAAGAGATTGAAGTAGCTTGCTGCTCAGAAGATGTAGTGCTCAAGACAGACTGTATCCTTAACCCCAGTATCTTCTGGAGCTGTGCTGGGATCTGTTTACGCACCAAAGGGGGCAAACCTTTACTTGTGTTTAAGGCTTGAGATGTCCTCAAAGTTTTGAATGTGTTTTGGTTGGGATTCACCTGTGCTCGTACTTCAGTCAGTGCAGGATTTACTGTGTTTCAAAGAAGCTCAAAATAAATCTTGAGGATGGCAGCAGTGTTTGTGTTGCATCATGCTTCTCCCTTGAAGTCACATGCACTCACTTCTCTCTTTAAGAAAATGCTTGGGGAGTTGATAATCAG
>WEIS01037995.1:0-27158 GCA_013389965.1 Todus mexicanus | reverse complement strand
TGTCCAAGACAGATTTACAGGTTCCATTTCTTCTTAGTGGAGAAAAATAGCTGATGCAAAACCTTTTTTCTTTGAGCCGTAATTTAATGGTCACCCTAAGCCAGCAGAAACTGGCACCACCAATAAAAGAAGCAGTTGTCCTACAAAGGTCATAGAACCACAGAAAGATTTAGTTTGGAAGCAACCTCTGGAGGTCACCTAGCTCAACTTCCCATTCAAAGCGGGGCTTACTTCAAAATTAGATCAGGTTGCTCATTACAACTCTCAATACCACATTTTCTTTTTTGAATTGGCCAACTCCACACACATCTGTGGAGTGAACTGTTCAGAGAAGTGTTGTGGGCAAATTTTAACTGAGGAAAAACATAAAAGAAAGATTACTTTCATTATAGTCACTTGTGTCATCCAATTCACCACAAGATTGCATGAATACTGGTACGAGTGAACAGGCACAGGGTAGGACTGCTCTTGGTAGAACCAGGTATGCTGATGTCCATTTAGAGGGATCACAAAATTACAGAGAAGAACAAGGTGATGTTCACAAAGTATCTGTCTCTTAGAACTGAAACAGGACTAAGAACAGAAGGGAAAAGCAATGGACTGCTCCAAGGAGGAAAAAAAGAGCCCTTCCAACTAGAGCACCTGCTGCTCCATTAGGCTGCTTCTAAGTAACATCAGAAATGCTTTGTGGTCACGAGCACTGGTGCTGATTGCTCTGAGGCTGCTCTGGCACTAAGATGGAACTGTCAGAGAAGTATGGTCTGACTCAGCCACAGCTTTGGGACAGAACTGGAAGCATCTTTCAATTCCTAAGCAATCCATCTCTTCTAAGTAACTGCCCAGAAGGCCCCTCACATATGCTATAAGTGCAAGCAGGAAAAGGGGACAGGGTGGGACTCATGTTACCACTGCTGAGTATTTGGTTCCCAGAACGGAGTATTTTGTGATGGATTCATGTGATCAGGTCTCTCTAAATCAGAAAAAGCAGCCACTCAAATCCCAGATGCAGCTGAGCTAGTCATCTGTGCCACAAACATTACTTCAGAACAAAAACATCCTTCTCATGGGATGGATGTGATGGGAATACCAACCATGATCTGTTTTGGCAGACACGAGGGGTCCACAACTGTCATTCCCACGGAGACTTGAGCTGACAGTGCCTATTCTAGTAGCCAAGACCCAAGTAGTGCATCATCAAAATATTAGTTATTATCCAAGGAGACCTCATGCTACCCTTAAGCCTCATCTCTGTGACCACACCGACATTGACCGGAAGTACAGGCACAGTTGTGAAACCATGTCCTGGTTATACAGCCAGAGAAATGACAGAGTACCCAGGGACCAGTTTCGTGACCTTATCAGCCCATCCTTTTACTTTAATTCATTTACCAAGCCTAAGAGTAACAAGTTTATCAATCACTATTATCAGGAATTACTGAGGGAACACAGACAAAGAAAATAGTCCAGACAAATAGATTTATGATGACACCTTCAGGAACCACAAAGAGGTATTTGTGCCCATTCTGTATTATTAAGTATCACACATTCCTAATTTTTCAGTGAAGACTAATCCTGTAGATGGATGCTTTAAAAGTAATGATGCAATAACTCTCACAGGAGATGGATAGGGAAGGAAATTCAGTGCTGCATCCCAGCTAGAAATCATTTCTGTAAGGAAAATCATATTCAATCACCAAGAAGAAATGCCTAGAAATGAAACAGGCCACAAAATTGCTAAGGTACTACCCCCAGGCAAGACAATTCTACAGATCACCAACGACTCCCACTCTGGACTCTAGTGGCAAAATCAAATGGAAGCAGAAAAATGACAGGGTGATGATTCAGTTGGTACCTTTCGCTGCAGCTACACGTGTTTAAAATAACAACATTGGGGAGCTGAGGCACAGCAGAACACAGAGTTCTCCTCTGCAGAGATAACACTACTGTCTCCAAGTTGATGGAGCTGAGGAAAGGACAGAGACTGCTGCTGAAGTCTTTAAAGGTCACCAAGACACACTGAAGTATTCTACCTTTGCTGAATCAAATCGCGTTAAGCAACCAGAAAAACACCTTTGGTTACGCTTAGAGGTAACAACTGGCCAGCAGGACTTGACAAGGAAGTTCCTCTATATAGAAAGCTCTATTACAGCTGCTGCCACAACATCCCTGCACCGCATTTGGACCAAACACCAAAGACATTGGTTTATACCCTCTTTAGCTACCTAAAAGTCTATCACACTCTTGTGACAGAGCATACAACTCCCTTCGTTTTCCAGTATCCAACATGAACTTCTCAGCATCATTACACACGTTTTTACCTTCACATAGAACAGTGAAACAAGGGGACTAGCTGATTCCTGTCAACATCCTCTATCACCTGCAAGAAATTACATAGCAGGCACCTGAGCACACTGACTGCAACTCGAAAACAAATGCCATGTACCCAGGAAAACAAATTAAAAACAGAGATCGAGGCTAGAGTCACGGTTAGAACAGTTACTGAAAAGTTATTGTTGAGATTATTAATCTTGCAATCATAATAAATTATCATAGTTGAAAAAGTTACTTAATCTCTTCTTTTTTAGAGGAAAATAAAGCTCAAGAAGACACTATCTAGCCAGCAACAGATTAAAAAAACCCCACCACTCTAAGACAGACAGGTTGCAGCAAGCGTGAGGATAACAGACTAAGGTTGGTAAACTGCTTTACACGGGGATTTACAGAAATCAACTTCATTTTCATTATGCTAAATAGATTAGAAGGCCAGTAAGCTCACACTTTATGCATTCATACATGCAAAATTATTCCTGTCACTACATCGCTCTCTGTGACAGACAGACTGAAATTAGAAACAAAATACACAGTTTTAAATAAAGCCAGCTAATCACTGCCAGAAAAGGGTAGATTTTCTTTACTTCAAATATTTAAATAAAGATTAGCTGTCTTTTTTAGACAACTATTATAGCTCAAACATAATTTATGAGCTTAATGCAGCTATTACTGAATATAATTTGATTATAGTCTATGCCATCACATGTCAGTTGTCTACAGGACACCAGATTTAGGTAACATCGAAGTCCATCAGATTTTAAAGCCTATTAAGGGTGTTACGTATCAGACAAAGGTATGCTATTCTTTTACACTGACAATTTCTATACATTTCTAATCACCTGGTTTGAGTTAGAACCATTTAACAAATGGAGAGGTGGGGAAGTTAAACTTTGGAATTAGTCAGGGAACAGCTGAGAAATCGCTAGGGTGCTGCAGAGACCCTTCCTTACATATGACCAGCTTAAGCAGCAGCCCATTACCAGCTGGGAGTCGGCAAGGGCAGCTGCCCTGAGTTAGCTACAGGTGTATCCAACCATCATATATACAGAGAGAAATTTGCTCTTGCTTCTCCTGCTTCTGCCCATCCCTAGAGGGGCTCGCTCACCATTCAGCCTTCCTGTTTATTGGGCTGAGAATAATTTTGTGAGCTTTATACTGGCATTTCTTTTGCTGTTTCATTAAATCCATTTTTATTTCAACCCATGGGTCTCCTCCCCTTTTCCTGATCCCCCTTCTCTGCTGGGAAGGTGATGGAGCAGCTACTGTAGTTTAGCCCCAGACACCAGCTAACTGGGACATACTCATGTAACTCACCATTTCTCCTGGTGGTCTTTGTCTCATTTTTAAGGCTGCCACATGAGCTGATTTTTCTGCGGGGATTTCTCAGCTCTGAATTAGCTCCATTCAGATACAGAGAAAATCCTTGTTCTAGCTGCTCCAGTTTTATTTGTAGAGGATCCTTTCTTCTTAAACGTCCCAGTAGCCTGAAGTAAAAACAATCGTAATTCATCCTTACACAGCACATATACAGATAGTCAGATCAGCAATAAATACAAAACCACAAGATGTCACAAAGCTGAAAAATATGTTCAGAGTTCAAATATTTTCAGAATATAGTTCCCAGGACCTGTTCCCGTTACTGCTTCTATGAGAACCCCCAGGCCGAAACACACAAGATTTGGCCAAGTATCTCCCTTCTGAGATTTCTTTCATGTTGTTTCTCATTTCAGATTATTTTTCCCATTTGGTATTTACCATACCTACATTTTCTTCTTAAGAGTTTTACTTAGAATCTCAAACAGCTTAAAAATAGTTGAGCTGTTTTCAAAGAAAAAGAAAAAGATGATTTGTGTTTTGAAACTTGAGGGAGAAGGTCCCCAAACTACAGTGGGGTTAGAGATGACAGAAAATTAATATCCAGCTAAAATAATATTTAAAAAACACCCTTTCCTCAGCCTCTGTTTCAGTGCAACACCTACCCTCGCTCTTTCAAGGCTCATCTTCCCTCCTTTCACTGTTGGGTACACCCAGTCCATCCTAATTCCTTCGGTGAGGTGACACACAGGCCAGGAGGTTGGGCCACGTGGGTGACAATTGGTGCCTGCCCCCACACTCTGGTTCCTCCTGACTCCAGGGGGCCTCCATTCATAGGCCACAGTCCCCCAGGGGTTGATCTGTTCTGACATCACCTTTTCCATCCACGTCTCCCTGGCCACGTCCAGAGGGCACCCAGCAGTGCTGCGGGTAAGCAGCACACCTCTGAGGAGCACCCCACCCCTGCAGCCACTGCTCTCTTGACTCCACCCCAGGCTGCTCCAGCTGACGAAGGTTAGGCACATAACAGGCAGTTTCTGAGAGTTTTGGATCCCCCAGGAACCAGCTGTGACTGGGCCAGGGCAGGGGCTACTCTTCAATTCCCACTACCCAAAAGTGCCAGGGGTGTCCAGCACAGGAACGCACCCAGCCTGCCCCTTCTGCAAGGTACCCGTGCCCTGTGCTTGTCATGGTGTCATTCCGCGCCCAGTTTCCACTCAAATTCAGAATTAGAGCTCTGATAATAAAGATGTGAGTTGTTTCACCTGGTAAATAATTTGCTTTCATCCTTTTCTAAAACTGCATTAGGAGACCATATACAACAGAAAGCCAAGTTCACAAAAACTGGCCATTTTTCTAACATAATTGGGGCTTTTAGAGGGTTTTTTGCTCTTTTCACCAAAACATTCAGTTTGTTGAAGAACATGAGCAAAAAAAAGTCTTACGGCTTGTGGTAAAGGAGGGAATCCAGCAATAAAGTTCTGTACAAGCAAACCTACAACATTCATCTGACAGGAAGGTTCCCAGGAACAAAGGTTCAAAGAGATGTTTTCAACTTCTCTGGAAGATGCCAAAGTTCACAAAAGCAACCTAGACGTTGACGTCCTTATCTCCCACCTTGGCACAACCTGACTTCTCACATTTAACTTCAGCAACTTCTGGATTCTATTTTCTGTACTTCTGACAACACAAAAAACTTGCCTCGTAATGACATCCTCACAGTGTGAGATCCCAATTCCTTACAAACCTAGAAAGTCTTGCTCTAGAAACAAAGATCCTCCCTGTAAGGCACGGAAGTGACTATTTTATGAATAAATTCATCTATGTTTTCAAGCATGCTGATCTCCTCTCAAAAGAGTAGCTTTGGTGCACTTGGTAAACCAAGGGAAGAGAATCCCCTGAATGCTTTAAGNCACAGGCCAAGATGCTGTTGGCCTTCCAAGACACAGCAAGTCAGACTTTGCATCACAAACTCAAACCTCAAGTTTACAAACTAACATTCCCAGCTACTGCTACTCAGATACTGGGTTAGTTAGGACACAACAGGTATCACATAAGCAACAGTGGTAACAATTTTGTAAACAATTTTGTATCTCACCGGTTTCTCTGCTGAAGGGATATCAAGTACTCATCATGTTTTTCATCAAAGTCAGTCACCATGTCCTTCATATAAAGCTGAAAAGAGAATGTAATTGTCACTCTGAAGCATAGAAATGATTCATTACAGAGTACTTCTGGGATTGTACCCTCAGCAGACAAGAACACTCTAAACTGAAGAAAGCTCCTCCTCCAACAAAGCGTAACGCTGTCAGGGGGGCAACTGAGGTTCCTGAAGAACAGTGGAAATGTTACAGGTGTTACTTATTTTTCAGAACCCTTAACTATCTACTGAAGAGCCTAAAAGTACTGAAAACAAAAGGAATATGCAGTAGTGAGTTTATAATCCAAGAACCGGCAAGCAAGTCAATTCTGGGGCACTAGCTGAAGGGGCCATACCCTAAGCGCACCTATAGGGTGAATTTCCTGAGTGCTACAGCAGTAGCAGTTAATTCTGGAGCTCCCTCCCTACACAGGCTGTACACATCTACAGTGTTTAATTACAGGCTTTATTTTGCTTGCCTTTCAGGAAATAAGAACTTTTCCAGCAATTCCCGCCAAGCATCCCGCAGCAGCTGCTATAACTTGCGGCAGGGTCCCCTCTTGCACGCTCAGAAATTTAAACTTGCCACCAAAAGCTCGGTTTAGCTCTGTCCTGTACATCCCCCCCCGGTGCTTTGTCTCTTACCGCCTGCAGAGGGTCTGTGTTACAGCACCGCCCCTGCCTGCGCCCCGGGGCTGAGCCTGCACCTCTCCTCAGTGCAGAGCCCCGGGCCGGGGAGAGTCCCGGAGGAGAGTCCCGAGGGCTGAGCCGCAGCCGCAGCCGGAGCAGGGGCCGGGCCGGGCCGGGCCAGGCCGCGCCGCGCTGTTTTCGCGCGTTGCCTTGGTTACGGTCGCAGCGGTGATGGCGTCACTTCCGGCGCGCCGGCCCCGCCCGGAAGCGGCGGCGGCAGCGATGGAGGCGCTGTGGGCACTGCTGGACGAGGTGGCGCTGGAGGGGCTGGACGGGCTGACGCCGGGCGCGCTGTGGCAGCGCTTGGCCGCCCGCTCGCCGCCCTTCCCGCTGCCGCTGCGGCCCGACACGCAGCAGCTGCTCTGGGCCGCGCTCAGCGCCCAGCCCGGCCTCCGCTTCTACCGCCTGCCGCGCCCGCGGCCCCCGCTGCGCCTGCACGACCGGTGAGCGCGGCCCGGCCCCCCGGCCATCCCCTCCCTCCACCTTCTTTCCATCTGTCCCCCCTCCCCTCTCCTTCCCTCTGCTCCCCTCTCTCCTCGCCGGGCTGGGGCCCGGGCTGCCCCACTGCGGTACCACGGCCCTGGCGCTCGGGCCGCCCCCGCCACCTCTGCGGGTTCTGTGGAGCCCCTCGGGGCGCTGGGGGAGGCGGGGGCGGCGGAGGGCGAGTGTGCAGCTGGTGTGGAGCCAGCTCTTGGGAGAGCTGCCCAAGAGCCCTGGCTACATAGACATCCTCGTGCCTCTTTATCACCTCAGGGCAAGCAGAATCTCTCTGTCCCAGTTTGTCAGGATGGATGTACCTGGTGTTTATACCTTCCCATACACTTCTGTTTCTGTGGTTTTTTTCCCACTACTTCAATTTCCTTGAATACTTGAAGATCAAATAGTGTATTCCCCTTCTCCTGCCTCGTGTGCTCTGCATGGCACTGAGCTTTGGTCATGCCTGTGGAGTGCAGCTCTGCTCTTGCTGTTTTCCCATTTTGAGGTTTAAAAAAAGTTCTATTTTCCCACGATATTTCATAGAGATACTGGTATTTTTTATGCCAATCTTATGTCGCTGTTCGGCATTCTCCGTACTCAGTTAAGTGTTGGCTCTCTGCTTTTATTGCAGATACGAAGAAATAGACCTTGAAACAGGAATACTGGAAACCAAAAGAGACCCCATTCCTGCTGATGATATTTATCCCGTCCATATGATTTTGGATAATAAAGACGGCATCCAAGGATCCTGCCAGTACTTTAAAGAGAGAGTAGATATCACTGATCAGATAAGGAGGAAGGATTTGCAGCCTTGTACTTACGTAGAAGCTGTTGAAAAGTGAGTTCAATCCTTATGGCTGGGGTTTAAAGGGGTTTCATTGCAGTTCTAAAATTTAGTCCTCAGTTTGTGCAGGTTATGCCAGGAATGGTGTTGGGGGAGGGGAGTGATTGGTCTGTCTGGTTTTATGGACCTAATAATAACTTACTCCTCTCATTTGTTTCCTTTGTTTAGATGGGGAGAGAAACTCGTCATTGTTGCTTCCCAAGAGCAGCGGTACCGAGCTTTAATAGGCTGGGAGGGAGACCCTGACTTAAAACTCCCTGACTTCTCCTACTGTATTTTGGAGCGTCTGGGTCGCGCTCGGTGGCAAGGACAGCTTCAGAGCGACCTTCACAGCGGGGCTTTCAAGTTAGTTTATATCTTGCTGTATGAATTCAAGTTTCCCCTGGTTGNCCGCCCCTGCCTGCGCCCCGGGGCTGAGCCTGCACCTCTCCTCAGTGCAGAGCCCCGGGCCGGGGAGAGTCCCGGAGGAGAGTCCCGAGGGCTGAGCCGCAGCCGCAGCCGGAGCAGGGGCCGGGCCGGGCCGGGCCAGGCCGCGCCGCGCTGTTTTCGCGCGTTGCCTTGGTTACGGTCGCAGCGGTGATGGCGTCACTTCCGGCGCGCCGGCCCCGCCCGGAAGCGGCGGCGGCAGCGATGGAGGCGCTGTGGGCACTGCTGGACGAGGTGGCGCTGGAGGGGCTGGACGGGCTGACGCCGGGCGCGCTGTGGCAGCGCTTGGCCGCCCGCTCGCCGCCCTTCCCGCTGCCGCTGCGGCCCGACACGCAGCAGCTGCTCTGGGCCGCGCTCAGCGCCCAGCCCGGCCTCCGCTTCTACCGCCTGCCGCGCCCGCGGCCCCCGCTGCGCCTGCACGACCGGTGAGCGCGGCCCGGCCCCCCGGCCATCCCCTCCCTCCACCTTCTTTCCATCTGTCCCCCCTCCCCTCTCCTTCCCTCTGCTCCCCTCTCTCCTCGCCGGGCTGGGGCCCGGGCTGCCCCACTGCGGTACCACGGCCCTGGCGCTCGGGCCGCCCCCGCCACCTCTGCGGGTTCTGTGGAGCCCCTCGGGGCGCTGGGGGAGGCGGGGGCGGCGGAGGGCGAGTGTGCAGCTGGTGTGGAGCCAGCTCTTGGGAGAGCTGCCCAAGAGCCCTGGCTACATAGACATCCTCGTGCCTCTTTATCACCTCAGGGCAAGCAGAATCTCTCTGTCCCAGTTTGTCAGGATGGATGTACCTGGTGTTTATACCTTCCCATACACTTCTGTTTCTGTGGTTTTTTTCCCACTACTTCAATTTCCTTGAATACTTGAAGATCAAATAGTGTATTCCCCTTCTCCTGCCTCGTGTGCTCTGCATGGCACTGAGCTTTGGTCATGCCTGTGGAGTGCAGCTCTGCTCTTGCTGTTTTCCCATTTTGAGGTTTAAAAAAAGTTCTATTTTCCCACGATATTTCATAGAGATACTGGTATTTTTTATGCCAATCTTATGTCGCTGTTCGGCATTCTCCGTACTCAGTTAAGTGTTGGCTCTCTGCTTTTATTGCAGATACGAAGAAATAGACCTTGAAACAGGAATACTGGAAACCAAAAGAGACCCCATTCCTGCTGATGATATTTATCCCGTCCATATGATTTTGGATAATAAAGACGGCATCCAAGGATCCTGCCAGTACTTTAAAGAGAGAGTAGATATCACTGATCAGATAAGGAGGAAGGATTTGCAGCCTTGTACTTACGTAGAAGCTGTTGAAAAGTGAGTTCAATCCTTATGGCTGGGGTTTAAAGGGGTTTCATTGCAGTTCTAAAATTTAGTCCTCAGTTTGTGCAGGTTATGCCAGGAATGGTGTTGGGGGAGGGGAGTGATTGGTCTGTCTGGTTTTATGGACCTAATAATAACTTACTCCTCTCATTTGTTTCCTTTGTTTAGATGGGGAGAGAAACTCGTCATTGTTGCTTCCCAAGAGCAGCGGTACCGAGCTTTAATAGGCTGGGAGGGAGACCCTGACTTAAAACTCCCTGACTTCTCCTACTGTATTTTGGAGCGTCTGGGTCGCGCTCGGTGGCAAGGAGAGCTTCAGAGAGACCTTCACAGCGGGGCTTTCAAGTTAGTTTATATCTTGCTGTATGAATTCAAGTTTCCCCTGGTTGTTTATCTGTCTGCTTCAGAATTGCTGTGTTGATTTGAGGTCTGTGGACAAGTTTCTAATTTGTGGCAGTTTTTGCTTTCTCTAAATCACTTTTCCTTCCCATTTGGGTTGGAGCGATGATTTTAGTTTCCTTTTCTGAACTGCTGAGTAAGCATCTGATCTCACCCAAGTTCTGAAGAGGTTCTTGACTGCCCTGCCTTTTGTCCCCAGCACTTACCCTGGGTAACATCTTCCACTCTGGCCTGAATGGCAGCCTGAATTACCAGCTCCCAAAGTAGCCCCTCGATTGTGTTGATGAAGGAGCCTCCCAGGGAACCTCTGTGTTCGTGTTGCAGCGCTGAGCATTGTTAACCCTGCTGTCAGGGGTTCGCTGCTTTGAGGAGAGGAAGCATAGATAGCTTCCAAACCACACTGGAATTGCTTTTGCCACTTGGGAAGCTCTTTTAGGTAACGAAGATGATGGAGGCAGAGGGGAAATCTTTTGTGGATGCTTTTCTGTTAGTTCAGTGGCCTGAGTCAGCTCACTAAGGGATGAGATGAAGACCAGAGCAAGGAGGGATGATTGTAGTGTGGCCAGGAGTTAAAAAGAGGACCTGGGCATACACTACTGGTTTAGATGTCTCACCAGACCACATCATGACACTGTGAGTGTGTAGAGACTGCAGGTTTAAATCAGAGAGATTTCTCACTGTGTAGCTGCATTAACTATGAAAATCAATTCCCCAGGTTCTCCTAATTTTGTCACTTCCTAATTCCGAGATTGTCACTTTGAAAATGAACATGCGTGGCTAAGACCGTGAGTAATTTAGATGAAGTGTTGTGGGATACTGGATAGTCAGGCATTATTTGCAGCAGTTCACCTGTCTATAGATATCTTGTCATCTGTTCTTTAGAGTGGATGCTGGAAAACTTCATTATCACCGCAGAGTGCTGGACAGGAATGGTCTCATAACGATGCAGTCCCATGTCATCAGGCTGCCAAGTGGAGCACAGCAACACTCAATTCTTCTGCTTCTGACTCGCTTTCATGTTGATAGGTTTGTGCCACTCGGATGTTTTAAAGTTCTCCTGGGTAGATCGTGACCTTTTACTTGATGAAAGTTTGCTCAGTTGTCACAGAAGCATCAAAGTTTCCTGGTATTGAGTCTTCTCTGTTTCTTTATTAACTCCTCGTCTGAATGCTGGACAGGTTGGAGCTGTAAACAGTCTCGGAGCTGTAAACAGGAGGGTGCTCTAGTGCCTGTCACCTGCCTACTGGAGCCTAATTCCTTATTGTAGCACTAATCATTCTGTTAATTTGGAGTGTTCTCACTTCAAACACATTTCCAGTAGATTTTTTCTTTTCCTGTTTTGTTTACGATTAGAACTTGTGCTTCTGTGACTTGCCAGTGAGGTAACAGCCTGGGCTTAGTCACTCTTCTCTCAGTTGGAGTCTCTTAGTGACAGGTTATTCACAGAAGGAAGAGACAACAAGAATTCCTAAACCCTTCAGAGAACACTCCAGCACATTTTCTCTGGTGGCTGACATGTTGTAAATGTACACCTCATGTTTACAAAGTTATATGTGTGCTTACATATAAAATCATTTTCTTCTCTTGATTAGGAGGAGCAAATACGACATTCTGATGGAGAAGCTCTCCAGTATGCTAAGTGCTCGTTCAAACCAGATGGAAACATTGGCAAACTTGAGGGAAGAACTGGTGAGATTCATTACTTTTCCAAATCCTCACTCACATAGAATTGAGATGATCAGTATCCAATGCAGCCATTCGTACTGCCTGGCTTTTAAAGTTGCAGAAAATTTTTGGGGTAGGATATCAAAAGGAGAATCTTAAAAACCTACTAGAAGAAGTTACTGTTGCTGTTTGGCAAAAGGAAGGATGTCCTGCGCTGGGTTCGGGTCAATTATCCCCAGCAGCTGCTGGGGAAGCAGTTGGGAGGGGCCACAGCCATGATGAACAACTGAAGCAGCCAACGGGATGTTCCATACCATGCTGACAGCACATCCCTGGATAAGGGGAGGGCTGGCCAGGGGTGGGAGTGCCTGTTCTCAGCTTGTTTCGGTGTGTGCATTCAGCGTGGCTAGAGCAGGGAAAGCAGCATCTTGGGTACAGGTGGAACCTCGTGGTTTCCATCACTGGCGCTGTGTGTCGTTTCATCAGTGTTATTATTATTGCTGTTGTAATGTCTTGACACTCATCACCTATAGGTGAGACTTTTGGGCTACAATGACTTCTGCCATTTCTCTTTGCATTAGGGTCTTTGTGAGAGAACTTTCAAGCGTCTGTATCAGTATATGATGAATGCTGGCCTCGCCAAGGTGGTATCTGTCCCCTTACAAGAGATGCACCCCAATGGAGGACCCTACAAGACAAAGAAAGGTAACCAGAACCGTGCTTTTGCTTTCTTTTTGTGTAATTCCACTGGTGCTTTTCTATCCCTAAGCTTCAAATCTGAAATTGAAAGACACAAGAGTGAGACTCTATCTCGGCAGTTATGCGGAGAAATGTGTTAATAATGCCAGAACGCCACAGGCTGCTTGGAATAAGTATTTGTTCTGGGTTTTTAGGAGATGGATGTAGGCACGTTGGTTGTATGCAGTGGGTTGTGACTCGGAATGGACTGCCCAAGCTAATACAGAGAGCAGGGACAAAGAGCAGTCTGGCCTTTCCAGTTGAAGTTGAACGGTGCATCAATAAACTTGACAAAAATGCATAGAAATTTATATAAAACAAGAAAGCCCATGATGAAATAAACTGAAGAAACAATCATATTAGTTATGGCTTTTGCCAAAATTAGGAGTTTTGCAGAGAGTCATGAGAATGACACGAAGCTTGCCAGAAAAACTTGGCAAATACTGGAAGTAAGCTTCTGCAGCACTACCTTGGAATTCCCGAAGTAAGCAAAATAGCCAACAACTATTATTCAAATAAGCCATCTTCTACTGAGAGGTAGTTTATTCCCTAACCACCATTGAATGCAATTTGATTAAGTTTGCAAAAACCACCGATAACTTCCAAACATGTAATGGAAAGACAAGGAAGTGCAGAACTCAAGGAAGAAAGGCAACAAAAGAAAGTAGCTACTTTCAGAAAAATGTGCAGATAAAACTCGCCTGGGGCAAACCCACAAGAAATAATAATATAAAACATGAGGAAGGATTGTGTCTCTTATGGAATCAATGCAATTGCTCAAGGAATTCTAAAGCAAATCTTTAATCACAGAAAAATCCAAAGGGGTGCATTTGCAAGGATTAAAAAGAAAATAGTTGTAAAAGATGAACAGGGTGTTTTTCAGATGTAGTGAACTGCTTGGAAAAATAAACCATGAAACTTTGAAACCTGATACGAGCTAAACACTGCCCATGACGTAGACCTTGCGAATAGGAATGATCATAAAGAAAGAAGTGAAAGAGCCATGTGACAACTTCAAGAGTACACAAGTGATGCCAGTTACATGGAGCCCAATTAAAGCTCTTGATAAGACAACAAATTCCTTCAGGCAGCAGAGATCTTTGAAAATACTCTAGAAGAAATGAGTATGCAATAAGAATTATGGGAAGAATGATCAAATTTTTACAAAATATGTACGTATATAGCTAATGTATTTCTGGTTGGCGCAGGTGTCTCAGCAGAGTGGCTTGTGTAACAGGGATACCTTGAGTCACGCTGTTTAGTATTGTGACAAAACCTGGGCACGCTCTTACTCTATCTTTGAGTAGTATTGCACCAGGTAATATTTGTTTATACCTCCTCATAGTGACTGCAGTTGCTGAGATGTTCTAATGAGCAGGAGACGCTTGCAAATAAACCCCCAAAGACTAAATAGTGTTCCTAAAAGAGTTTATAATCAGTAGTAAAACTGTCAACCTTCCAATTAAAGCATTTATTCAGAAGACGAGAAAATACAAGTCCATTTATAAACCCCATGACAACCCCCAAGACCACAGATGTTTTCTCTGAGATTGGCACAATGGCAGCTGCATTTGCTAAAGTTGGTTGGAAAAAACGCCACCTGATGAATCTTTCGCTTGAGAAATAATTCCGTCTTACAGACATAAAACCTGAAAATCCACAAAAATGCCTTAAAAACCAGTAAGTATTAAACTAGGATGAATGAATAATAGCTGGTTTTCATCAGAGATCAAGATGGTTTAATCTCTGGAGTTATACAGGAAAGCAGATAGAAATATGTGGGACACACTGAGGATGAAGCCAGAGCATCTGCTGTGGGAAGTGCATTCCTGGGCAACAGGAGCTAAAGCAAAAGAAACTGGTTTGTTTGGGTTTTCTGTGGGTTTTTTTCTTCAAATAACTGATTCCAGTGAAAATTAATGGGCTGTAGAAACACAGAGGATGTGCTAACAGTGCCTGCAGCACTTCCAAAATGTCAGCACTTAATTACTGTCCTCAGCAGTACCCTAGGATACTGGCTGGGGAAGGATTCTGATTGAGGAAAAATCACAGAATCTTCTGACCTGGAGCTCAGTCCCATGGTTAAGTGATTGTGGATTAACTTCCTGTCAGCTGGGCTTCCATAACTGATCATATATATATAAGCGAGAAAATGTAACCAGCTGAAACCTTAATGTTTTCAATTAAAGTTTTCACCCGGCGTTTCTCACGGCAGGGCTGTGCCAGAGGAGCGGAGATGGCTGTAGATGTTCCCACCCACTGCTGCAGGGTGAAGTGGCTGCTGCTGCAGAAGCTGCTGACTCACTGCAACTTGATAAGCTGGCAGTGCACAGTAACCTAGTCCTAGTTAACCACTGATCTCTTACCTTGTTCAGCAGGAGCTGGATGACACAGATGAGAGTAGGTCATGCTTCTAGCAGAGAGCAGGATCACTACAGCTCTCCTTAAATCATCTGTCCCCACTCTGCCCCTCTGGGTTCTCATAGAAAGGTATTCGGAGAGTTAGTGCAGCACAGCCAGTGCACAGTAACAGGTTACGATGTGGAATTAGTCATGTATGAGATTGTTGCAGCCAGTGAGTAGCCACGTGTTCTGTCCTTGTGTACAACAGCCTCGGATTCTCAGTTCTCATTGCATGTAACTATAATACTCCATGTGTGTTAACAAACCGATCCATCCCCGTGGTGCAGAGAGTAGCTGAGGACTTCAGGCAAGAATTATAGAAGCTCAGCTGATGGCACGTGGTTGCACATAAAGCTTCCGTAACATAACTGATACCATGTAATGGAAAATCATCAGACAAAGCCTAAGAACCTCTTCTCTAAGTGATATGGAACCCGTACGACACATCTGTACATTTTACTTGTGCTGTAAGAGCTTACTGGCCGGCATAGGATCTTCTGTTTGATCCTTTTCTTCAGGGGGCTGGTTGCTTGCTGTGTGCCTCCTCCAACATGTGTGCATAGAAATATAGAAGGTGGTGCTAGAACATAGGACATGCCCACCAACTGATGTCCACTTTGATCGCTCGATGAGAAGAGGCAATCCTGTGTTAAGGAAGAGTTTTGCAACCGAGTAGCTCATTGTACGAGTTCTGCATCTTCAAATGTGCAGTTTTGTTTCATTATGTGTCTTGTGTTTATAGAAAGTGGAAAAATGCTTCGAGTCTAGAAGTAAATGAGTAGTTTTATACCCATCAAGTGATCTTGCAGTCAGGCATGTGTTCTGAAGATGTTGATTGTCACTTAAACCTTTCATTGATTTATTTGTGCTGTTTAAATTTCTCCTGTTACTGCAGCGTTTTCCATTCTGCCCATAAGTCCCTGTGTTGGGCAGCTGACACAGATGTGAAGATTCCAAAATTCAGCTAGGTGGTATTTTGACAGATTCATATATAAGGAAAAGCTGTTGTTAACCTTTCCTAGAAACAAACCGTTGTCTTTGGTCATTTGTTCCCCATTGCACAGCTACCTCTTCATGCTGCTGAGAGAAAGAAAGTGGTTTAAACACGTGCACGCACCTTTCATTTTGTAAAGTATTGCTACGTTTCTGTTCACAGGGACCGACGTCATGGTCCGTTGCCTTAAATTGCTGAAGGAATTCCGGAAGAAAATGGAAGATTACCATGATGATGATGAAGAGGAGATCATCACAAAAGCTGTTCAGCCTGTGGATATTGTTTGTGAAAGGGATATGCTCACCCAGGCTTATGAGCTAAGTACGTGATGTAGTGAGACATGCTAAAGATTTTTCCCATTGCCTCCTTCTTGTATGTATAAAAGAAATACGTATTGTGTGTGGGGTGGGGCGGGGACACACACACGGTTAAGTTGTGATTGCTTTTTTGATAAATCAGAAAGTCAGTTTTTTGTTGACAAGATGCACTTCGTGTTCAGATTAGACAGGAACTATAGGTGCTGCCATCTGTTAGCCCTCCCCAGAAGCGTATCAACTATTTGATACCACCCAAAGAAAACCGTGTGGTAGAAATAGGACATTGTGGGATGAGAAAAGGTGTTCTTTCTTTTTCTATGTCTTTTCCTTTCATAGTGGAGAAATTACTATTGAACTGCAGAAAGCTGTCAGGGGAAAAGTTCACCCCTGCTTTTTATCTCAAGCTGTTGCCTTCAAACCTCATTCTGCTGGGGCACTGCTTCATAAAATGTGTCCTACGACAGTATTTGAGTGTATCTAGGATGTGTCTGTGGAAATGTCTTCAGCTGTTTGTGGGGAATGTTAAATTTTATGTTCTAGCATATACAGGTATTCAGAGCAAATATAAATGTATATGCAAATATAGGTAAATGTAATTTGGTCAGACTGTTTCCGTGAGATATTTTCTGGTTTTCCTTTCCGAAACAGTTGAAAGCAGAGGAACCAAAGGTATTTCTCAGGCAGAAATTCGCTTGGCTATGAATGTGGGGAAGCTAGAAGCAAGGATGCTCTGTCGGCTGCTGGAGAGGTACAAAGTTGTCAAGGTAAGGTTCAAATAATTTACCGTTTACCTCAGTCATCCACTGTAACCAGTGGAAACCCAAGTGACCTTGGGGCTAGTACTTTACAGTGATGAATGTAAATGTCTCTCAACTCAAAATAGCCACTTTGCTTGATTTTTTTTTACTATAAGACAACTTTGATTTTGCAAGATCCTCTCCTGAAACATCTTATCAGAGACCATCTGTGCATTTAAAATCATTAATGTACTTGCTTTTTGAAAATGCCAATAAATTCTGAAGAAAAAAAAAACAAAAAAAAGTACTTCTGTAGAGATTATGGTGATTAAACTCTTGATTTCCAGATTTTTCAATATTTTCTTCATTTCAGCAAGATGAACAAATGCAGCTGTCATTTTTTGCGTGCACCCACTTGCCCCTACAAAGGCAGGATAATTGTCATCTTCCCTCAACAGAGAATTTTTTTGCCAAGGTCTCGTTTGGTGAAAACTTCTGCATGTCTAAACATACTTTTTCCTAAGCCATCTGTGAAGCTGAACTCTTTCCTTGCTAAGTGTTCGAGTTTCTAGATACTTTAGAGCACCTGTAGCAGTCAACACTTCAGTCTGATTCACTCTGGTAACTTCTGCATTGCAGTTATTTCAGAGGTCTTTTTCTGAGAAAAGCTGATTTCCAGTCTGAATACACATAGTTTGTTCTTCTCTAGACTTTTCTACATCCCACATACCGTAGGCGTTTCATTCCAGTGTGCAGGTAATGCAGATGGATTTAGTTTTCAAGCATGGTATTTCTTTTGATTTCTATATGTTAAGGTTAGTCAACATTTCTATTTAGGAAAAAAAAAATAAAAAGGGGAATAACGTGGTATCTCTTGATGTGAAGGGAGAGCTGAAAACTTTCTCACTGTTGATGCTGGAGAGCTGACTGCAAGAATGGATGAGTAAGGTGGTACAATAATGTTCCAACTGTTTTCTTAGGGTTTTATGGAGGATGAAGGTCGCCAAAGAACAACAAAGTATATCTCGTACATTTTTGCAGAGGAGAGTGATTTAAACCGTCAGTTTGAGAGAGAAAAGGCTAGAAGTGAGCAGTTAGCTACAGTTACTTTGGCTCTAGTGCCAGAAGATTCTCCCCCTGTGGGAGATGCGTCTCCTGGAGAAGATGATGCTGTGGTCTCTGAGTCTGATAATGAAGAAGGGAAGGATGGCAAGAAGAGACAAAAAAGTCAGAAGGCGAACTCTGGTTCTGCGTTGAAATCAAGTCTCCAAGATGATACTCAGCAGTCAGCACCAGCTAAAGGTAGATCATGATTCTGAAATTTGGAAAGAACCTTGTGGTTTTTTAGGGATCCTTTTATTAAACAAAAAAAATCATACGCTGTTAGCTTCTATTAACGTTTTTGATTGTAGATTTATTTTTACACTTATTTGATTATTTCTGTGCTTTTTTGATATTCTCTTTCCACCGAAAGCTTTATGTTTTGGAATGCTGTAGGTAATCTCTGCGGTGTGCTTTGATGTTCACGTGCACCAAAGAGTATTCTTGGCTATCACCAATCACTGGGAACATCTGCTTCTCCTTACCCCTGAGCCATTTCTGCCCTTTTCGCCACGCAAATGAAATGGGCTCACACACCGTGCCCCTTGGATATGCAGCTATTTTTCTGGTGGCTTTTTTTTAACTGTAACATATAAAAATTCCTCCCCTTTTCGCAGTGTGTTTCATTCTGGTTTGAGCCTGAGAGTCTGTGCTAAATGTATTTGTTCGTGTACTGATGCGAACCTTCCGATGAGGTGATCATAGGCAGCGTAACACTGACTTCTTGTCTGACCCCAGCTGAGAGAACTCACTACATTCAAGCAGCAATAGGCTTGGGATGACCTGACCCACAGCCTTGCTTGCCTGAGCGTATTGTAACAAAACCATCTTACTTCCTGAAGCTAACTGCTCCCTCATTTTCTTTAGTTAGTTGGAACATCTCCATGTGAAAGCTGCCAGCCTTTGGGGGACGTATTTTAAAGAGGATATGGTGGTTTATTTTTTTATTTTATTTATTTTAACTATTTGAATGTTCCTACAACGTCTCTGGAACTCTGAGGGAAGGGAGGAGAACAGATCGTAGAATCATCTAGGTTGGAAAAGACCTTTAAGATCATCAAGTCCAACCATGTACTCTGCTCTACCAAGTCCATCACAGATCGCCATTTCTTATGTAGATTATCTTTGGAGCAATACCAAATCCTTGTTCTTGTTCTGCTCTGAATCAGAAAAGTCAGGTTTCTGGCTCAACTTGAGGATCTTTGTGACAGAAACTCGCCTTTCTTCAGACAGCAGTTTCTGCATAAGCTAATCTGGCTCTTCACGGCCTTCTCAGTCTGCCTATGAAGAGGCTTCTGCATGGAGAGAATTATTTGATGACAGGGAGTTAACTTTTTTTAAAAAAAAAAAACTTTTGGAGGCTGAGTGCAGTGATTTGTGATCAAACCACTGCTTCCAGCAGGGCAGAAGGGTATTTGAAAAATGGAGCAGAACGCTTTTAAGTACAGTTACCTGGGTGGACAGGGGAATGCCTTTTGGAGAGGGAGAAGCTGAATGTTTATAGGAGACTGTGAAAGCAGAACAATTACAGGGCTGTTTGGTCTTCAACCAGGTTCAAAGCCAGTGGCTGTGAAGTCTCAGGGAAAGAAGCTGCCTTCGCCTCAGATTCCTGAAGAGCCCGATGAACCCCCAGACAACCTTTCAGGGGAGAGTTCTACTTTGGAAGCTATAAAGCAGGAGCCCAACCTTTCCAGCTGTGCTTATTCCCCTGATGAAGATGGGGGTGTGGCTGTGGTGGAGGAGGTCAGACCTGAAGACCCTAAGGTAATATCACATCTTAATATTTCCTCGTCAGTAAATCTGCCAAAGCGAAGTTATGTACTTTCCCAGCAAGACTTCAAGCTGTAGGTTTTTCAGTCATTTATGGAATTTCTTTGGGGTTTAAATTTAATTTCAAAGTGTACTCATATTTTGACTGCACTGTAGTCGTAAGTTGAAAATTACTCCAGGAGATAGGAAGGTAGACATACAAAATACAGCTCTGGCTTAGTTCCCCCGTGCTCTCCAAATTCCCTGTGTTGACTTAATGTGTGTCATCACTTAATGCCTGTCTGTGCACACAAGTGCTGCATATCATCTGGGCTGACTGCTCTAAACCAGGAGGAACAAATGGATTTGGACAGGGAAGTTGTGTAGCCTCACTGCTGCAGGACTGAACCTGGGACAAGACACCTTTCTGAGAGACAGGAGATGTTGGCTTGGACTCAGCATGATGTTAAGGCAGTTTCCAGCTTTCTAGGCCAAAACTCTGAAGTCCAAGCGGCTCAGAACATGGGATTGGCAGAGAAAGTGCATACATCTCTGCATCTTACTGCAGGCAAATCTGCCTTGGTTCCCTGCCTGTGAAGGGGCGATAAAAGATAATCCCCATCTAACCAATTTGTTATAAATAAATACATCAAAATGCTCAATTCCTCAGATTCTGCTGTGTGAGGAACCAGCATTAGGCAGAAGACATCGAATAATTCATGTCAATTTTTCATGCTGTCTGTTCTGTGCTCTAGAAGACGTGTGGCCAGAAGAAGGAAAAGCGTTCCAAAGCTACAGCAGTGGAAAGATCTCACGAGACATACAGGCTGCTGAAACGCCGGAATCTCATTGTGGAAGCTGTCCGAAACCTCCGGCTTATTGAGAGCTTGTTCACGTGAGTCCATCTGAAAAAGGTGCTGGGGGCGTGATGCTTTTTGGTGGCCGCCCCTCTTCAGGAAGCAATCTGCGTGCTTACTCCGTTGCTGGCTTTCCTCATCCCTGATGGCACAACGTGCCGTGATGTTGGAGAGAGTGGCGCACAGATGATGTAGGGGGTTGCAGTTCCACTGAATCTTAAAAATGAATCAGCTGTTTGGAAGCAGTAATAGTTCCCTGCAGATGATCAGTCAAGTGAATTTTTAGATGGTACGTGTCCCATAAATAGAGATCAGAGAACTTTTTTCTCAGTTCACAGTATGCCAGTGCTTGGGGCCACGTATTAAGATACAGCACTTCCTTGCCCATGGAGTCTGTCATCTGCATACAGTTTATTTCCATATGTTTTCAAAACCTGTTCATGTGTTATTCTGTCTTGGACTGTAGAGAATCCTATCTTCCTGGCAGTCATCACTGGTCACTAGGATTCTAGCAGGGTCCTGAAAGTTTGCTTTTCTCTGCAGTTTTATGTGGTATGGTTATATGTCCTCTCCTAATTTGACTTGTCTGAACTGAAGATACTTCTCTGAATGTTATGACATCTTGCAGCCTTTTAAGATTCACCTCTAAAGAGAAAGGGAAGTTCTGGTGCTCTCCTGGAGTCGTGGCTTCTAAACTGGCAGGACTCTTGTCATAAATAGAATTGCACCATCCATCATCTGTGTCAATGCACACAGACTGGCCCACTATTGGAATTTAGTAAGAACTCACAGCCTTATTGTCTTCTGGTTTGAGAATTTTTCAATTTCATCTCTCACGTAGTTCAATTGTGGAATGTCGTAAAATTGGAGCCTCATCTTCTGGAACCAGTCTCATCACTGATTGCTCTAGTTACATCCACATGCAGGCTCAGAAGATATTTCAGATCTTTGCTGCCCCCTTCAATGCTGTTAACGGGTAACTTGCAGGTTCCCTCAGCACCAGTGGAAGTTCTGCTGTTCCCCGGTCTCTGCCAAGGAAATTTGCCTGTGTTGTCACTCCAGTACATTAGTTGCTAGGATGTGGTAGTCTTTTGAAGTCCCTGTGTACATTCACTTACTGCCTCATTCCCTTAATACCCTTCCTTTTTCAGAATTGACTCTCCAGGATGGAAAGACCCAGAAGTAGGGCCTGGGGTGTTTGTGAAAAAGTGCAGGAAAACAAACAGGCATTACAAGAGTAGGTTTGAGCAGCTTCTCTAGATTACTGGAAGGGAAGAAATGAGCTGGCTGTGTGTAGCTGTAGTGTGAATGCACGTGTAGTTTCTGAGCTCTGAACAGCACTAAGTAAACTCTTTCCACCCCAGGCTGAACTGAGCTCACATGTGGAAATATAAATTGTGAGTGTTTAATCACCGCTTTGAAAAGTGCTAGGTTTTCCTGACCCTAGGAGACTGGATTCATCATTGCACTGTAGCCACACACAGAGAAATCTGGCATTGAGAATGTGCTGTCATCACAACAGCAGTCTTCTCGGGAAAAGGACAAGTGTGATTACAAAGAAAATACAGATGAAATTTTAAGTTAAGTTACCAGTTGCCTACAGAAAAAGGGAAATTGAGCAGTAATTGCTAGAAGTAGGGAAATACCCTCTCTAATGAACTGTTAAGCCCAGCAATGCTCTGGACTGCCTGAAAATGCAAGGTGGGTTTTGTATCTTTTAGGCTTCAGAAAATGGTTATGGATCAAGAGAAACAAGAAGGGGTCTCCACTAAATGCTGCAAAAAGTCCATTGTCCGACTGGTACAGAGGCTTGCACAAGAAGGACTCCTCAGGCTCTATCGTACCACAGTCATTCAAGATGGCATTAGCAAAAAGGTGACTGCACAAACCCTGACAGCTGAAGAAGCTTTTCTCACAACCTTCTTGGTTTATCAAAATGTTTTGGGCCTGAAACATAGGAATGACTGCACTTTTTTTATCAAAACCCACAGTTGAGCTGCCCAGAAGCTACACGTCCCAAACTAAGCTACTGTGAAAACCAGATTAGTGCTTTCAATTATTGTGCTGCAGGTAATTGTGAGACCGAGGAACAGTCCAGAGATCAAAGTCTCCGAATCTCCCTCCTGAGAGGTTCTGCTGCTTATCAGTTATGGAATTCATGGGGCTCTCCCTGCAGTGTCAGACTGCAACACAATTCTATTTAATCCCCTTTTGAAAGCCAGGAGATTGTGAGGAATCGTAACTTAGCTTCTGAGTTGAAATTTATAGAATGTGATCTATCTTTTTTTTTAACAAAAATCCACCATTACTGAGGTTTATGGAAGTAAAATGTCTGTAGTTGTAAAGCTGAAACTTGTCATTGTAACTCTACTGTGAAATGTTCCTAAGCAGGGAGAGAATCTACTGAAAATTACCTGCTGCACAGTGACTACAGAGCACGTGAGAAAACCTACGAATCTGAATTGTGTGTGTGCTTTCAGCAACAGTATCCCTTAGTTTGGCTTTATGAGATGTGGCTTCTCATTATCGCTTTCAGCCTAATTTTTGCAAGTTCAAGAGTTTCAGATTTCAAAAAACAAAAAAAACTGGGGTTTGTAGAAATGACGTTAAGCTTTTATGGGTACCAAGACCCTAAGGTCTGGCCTCTTGCTTAATGAAAACTGACAACGGGAGTTTTGATCCGTAAGTGTTAATAGTCCGTGAATTATTAAACCTGTTTACAAAGGCCTGAAGTGATAGGATGAGAGGCAATGGGTTTACATTAGAGAAGAGCAGATTGTTGTTTACTGTGAGGGTGGTCGAACACTGGAACAGGTTGTCCAGAGAGGTAGTGGAGGTCCTATCCCTGGAGACATTCAAAGTCGGGCTTGAGGAGGCTCTGAGCAACCTGCTCTAGTTGGGGCTGTCCCTGCTCCCTGCAGGGGGGTTGGACTGGATGAGCTTTAGAGGTCCTTTCCCACCTAAACCATTCTAGGATTCGTCCATCATGGCTACTGTTAATTAACTTAATTTCTGATCATTTATGCAGCTGATTAAGAGCCAGTATCTCCATTAATACCTTCTGTTTGTTTTCCGCTGCTCCGAACAGGTCGAGTTTGTTGTGCACCCTTCAGTGAGTCCCAGTGACCCCCTTGTCAAAAGTGCCATTGAGCAGGTGCGTTTCCGAATCTCCAATTCCAGCACCGCGAACAGGCAAGTTGCAGCAAGGCTTTGGGTGGCTTGTGGGGAACTTTGCTCACCTAGTAAATGCAAAAATATGCAGAGGAAATAAACATAAAGTAAGCAAAGGAAAAGAAAAAAACCTCATCTTCAGCAGCAGAGAAATGGAAGCACAAAGATGGAGCAAGATGCTGAATATCTCCTAAAGTCAGGAAAGAAGAATTGACCTCTGCTTAATTTTTACTGAAGTGCTGTATTGTTTTGATACAGGATTAAAGTTCCCCAGACACCAACATCCCAGGACCATGCTGAGGAAGAAAACCTGGGGCAAGACACAGCTCCTGGTTCAGGGGAAACGCAAGAAAGTTCATGTAAAGCTGATAATAGTCGGGCAAGAAAAAGTGATGAAAAAATGGGCATAACACAACTGAAAAACTATCACCCTGTTACAGGTAGAGCTCATCTTGTTTTTTCTGTCAACTTTCACTTTCCATTTATTGTTAATAATCACTTTTCAGCTGTTGGGGTCTCCTAAGATACAACTGGGGGGTTGTTCCTCCTTTTATAGAAGCAAAATCAAGTTTACATTAAAGCAAACTCACTGTCCCATGTTTTCTTAGCTGCTTGCTTTTTTTACGCTTGCAAACTGGAAAATTTGCATTCACTACTACTTCTTTACTACTTGTGACTTAATATATGTAACTTATTTACTTGTCTTCCAGTATTCTGCACATTGGCATTGCAGAGATAGGGTAGCTATTTCTCCTCTTCTAATCCTCTTTTTATTTCTGTTTGGTATTTAATCTTCCCTCCCAGTTCCAGGACTTGGGCGTTCTCTTGGCTTTCTTCCTAAAATGCCCCGTTTAAGAATGGTCCACATGTTCCTCTGGTACTTAATTTACGGGCACCCTTTAAATGGCACCCAGCAAAAACAAGGTAACGATGGTGAGAAAAAAGGCAGCAAACAAGGGCTGGATGTGGATGCAGCTGCACTTGAAGCACAACCAGATGGGACCATAGAAATTGCGACAAGTGTGGTGAATCCTGAAATCTCTGCACAGGAGACTGAAGTCGAGCTGTCTAATCAAACAGGTGAGAAATGGCATATCCTGACTTTCCTCCAGACTTTGCCATGGTTCACTGTAGTAGTTCTGTAACTGCTGGACAATGTGATTTCAATGAAAACGCTGGTAGGCAACACGAATGCTTGAGAAAAATACTTGAGTATTATTAATGACTTATTCTCAGGTTAAAATATATCATCCAGGGGCATTGGCCTGAGGAACGAAATATGGTCGACTCAAAGGGTGGATGGTAAAAAGCAGGAAAGGTTTGGTAGTAATTCAGAGAGCGGGATTTGAATTTGGAATAATCCGAAGTAAATTTGGAGGAATGGTTTAGGTTTCATTTTGGTAGGGACAGGTCTATGCTGAAGCAATAGTTACATAATTACTGCTTAAACTAACTTAGAAAAAATTGCCACCTTCTATTTCTCTTACAAAAAAGAAGTTGTAGCAAGAAGAACAGGATACATGTCTTCCAAAGTGAAAAAGAATGTAAGAGGTAGTTGATAAACTGTTCTCTGTGCTCGTGGGTATGGAAAAAGAAATAACTGGATATCCAGGAGATATTTTTTCATAATGTGCTGTAAGGATGGTGAAGTCTTGGAACAGATTATCTTTGTAGAAACCAGAGTCCTATGAGGGTAGCGTAAATGCTGTCTTCATACTTCAGAAGATGGGAATTGGTTATAGTGGTGCTTTCAGACATCCTCTGCAATGCGTAAGACGGGTACACTAAGAAAGAAGGGCAGGCTTGTTGTTAGCAGGCTTAAATGTGTTTTCAAGAGTCCTCACCAACACTGTAAAAGTCCACTTGAGAAAAAATTGAAAATCAATGACTTCAGTAATTTTCTGGTCATTTTAGATATTCAGATTTCCAAGCTGCCAAATGTGTTCTGCTTGAACACTCACAGGAATATTATTAGTGTAATTGTGAAGTTTGTTCTGCCTGACTCTCAGCCAGTTGCCTTGTTCCTAGTGTACGTGGATGATACGTCATGGATGCGCTACGTCCCCCCTCTCCCTGTGCACAGAGAGTTTGGATTTGGATGGGCTCTCGTTAGTGACATTCTTCTCTGCTTGCCCCTCTCAGTCTTTGTTCAGATAGTACAAGTCAGCTACAAGGTATTGTGCTTTTTTTGGTGTGGATTTGTCTTACTTTAAAGTCTGATAATACCAACTGTACCTATGAGCAGTAACAAATATTCTCTCAGTCGATTTTAACACCTCGACACCAGCTGTCAGAGTAGGCACTTCAGTTTCCGAGAGTTGTTTTTACGGAAAAGTTGCTTTCACAGCAAAAAATGAAAAAGAAAATGTATAGCCCTGTAATGCTGTGGATTCTTAAGCTAATATTTTGCAAAGAGGTTTTTATAATCTCACTGATTTTTCCGCCTTGATTATCATTATTCTTATGGTTAAGCTTTTTAAAAAAGCAGTAATATTTGCTTAGAAAATATTGCAGTAGACAGTTCCGGTAACAAAGCTTGATCCTTTAAAGGATTGTTATATTTCACATTTTGATCAACTTCTAAAATAATTCTAGGTGGATGGTCTGGAAGACTTTTTAAATGATCCACTAAAAAAGCACACTCTGATCAGATTCCTTCCAAGGTCAGTCCGGCAGCAGCTTCTCTACAAAAGGTAAGCAGATAAGTCAAAGTAAATGGCTCTAGGGAGGAAACAACAGTGGTTTTCTCAGTTATTTCCTGTTTGTGTCAAAGAGAACTTTGTTATTTAGGACAAGGATCATAAATCTCCTAAGGATAGTGTGCCAAATTGTATTTTTCTCTCCCAAATAGAAGGTAATAAGAAACTAATAAACAATATTCATGCATGCTGTCAGGCAGTGTTGGAGAGCTGGGAGGTTCTGTCCTTCATAACTCATCAGCAGGATGTTGCTTGTGTATAAAACACACTCCTGACTGCTGCTAAATTCAGAATTTAGTGGAGCCTAAATGTTGCTGTCCTTCATAAATCTTTCAGAGGATGCCACACTTTGCAGTTCCTGCCTCTCATACATACCATTCAGTTTCTACTCCTGCTCCCAGTGGCGTGTCTCCCATTGTTTGCCATCCCTCATCTAGGAGATTTAAAAATCGAGATGGGACTGAAGGTAGGGAGGGAAAGCACCATTGAAGGAAAGCGAATTGAATGTGTGGAACCAAGAGCACTGTGCTAATTTCTCCAGAACGTCAGTGCTAAGGGCGTGCATCTGGATGGGTGGAGGCTCGTACAACATTTTGCAAGCGTGCTGTCGGTGGGTGAACAGTGCTAGACAATATCAGTGCCTCTGGTCAGCTCAGATTTGCAATTCCTCATCTTTTACTTGCTAAATCTTAGTAACGAGGAAACTGGATTGATGGCATTGTCTGAAATCTGCAGGCTCCATCCGATTGGTTTATGCAGAACAGTCTGACCTGTAACCAAGTTGTGCCTTTGTTTCCCCTTCA
>WEIS01037992.1:27219-39982 GCA_013389965.1 Todus mexicanus | reverse complement strand
GGAATGGAATGGAATGGAATAGAATAGAATAGAATAGAATAGAATAGAATAGAATAGAATAGAATAGAATAGAATAATACTAATATGATTCTATGTACAGAATATATATGGGGTCTCCCCACCCCTACGCTTGATCTTCGTGTGGTCCCATTTGGGATCAGCAGAAGTGCACCGGGGTCCCTGACCTGCCTGGGCTCCGCGGTGCCCACCCGCTGCCTACGAGCTGTGTTCCCACAGGAATCCCTCGTGGAAAAGGGGGATTTCTGGAGGAGAAAAGCATCTCGAGGCCGGGAAGCGCCAGACCAATAAATACACCCCAAAATAAGAGCCAGTGCCCAGCCAGGCTGCCAGGCAAGGTCCCACCAGCTTCAGCCTGGAGGCAGAGAACATGACTTCAGAGCAGTGGTGGGGCCGAGCGGGGTCCTGCAAACATCCCTCATCCTTCTTTTTTTTCCCCCTCTGGCTCATATTTTGCTGTTAATTCTTGGACTACAACCAGGGAAAGCAGCCGCTGCCATTTCCCACAGGGATTAAAGGCTCCCGGGGCTGGGTGTTTGCGACATGCGGCACGGCCGGCGGGTGACTTCTCCTGCTGCCATCACCTGGGACCTGCCTTTCCACCCTCTCCACACTGTTCCAGAATTATTTATTCCCCGCAAGGGTTCCCCAGGGATTCACCAGGCCCTGGACACGGATCAAACGGTCCCTGCTGGGTTCATGAAGGAGACAGGAGACGATCCGGGGGGATCGCACCGAGGTGAAAGACGCTACACCGCAAAATATCCCACCGCGGAGAACCCGAACTAAACCTACGGTGGTGGTAGGTCACAGGCTGGACTCGATGATCTAAGAGGTCTTCTCCAGCCTTAATTATTCTATGATTCTATGATTCTACGCACAAACTGGGGTCTTCTCCAGCCTGGACCTGACTCAGCATCGCCCAGGCACCCTCATTTTATGCTCATAGGTTTTCCTGCTGATTGCAAGAGGATTATTCATCCCCTTAATTTATCCGTGTATCCCAGTGGGCTCGGAACACAGGCAGGGGAGGGATTTTCAGTGGGATTTCCAGGAACGCCGCCGCTGCATCGCTCGCTCCTCCCGGCTGTGGTGTGGAGAGAAGGAAGCACAGACAGAACAGGCAAACATTGCTATCGGCCGCCTCTTCCTGCGGCCTTCGGGCTTTGGGGTATGTTTTTTTATTATTTTTTTTATTTCATTTTACAATGGGAGAAACGAAGACGCATAAAAAAAACCAAAAATCCCCCCATGAGGAAAGGGTTTTCCTCCCCACACAGCAGAACAGGATGCAGGTCGCTGCCTACAGCAAACTCCTTTGTGCTGAGTTCCCATTTCTGCAGCAATTAAGACTTGAGCACACAATAAACCCAGCGGAGCCTTCAGGAAACCCGTGTACCCTTCGGAGCACACGCCTGCTCTTCCCGAGCACCTCTTTTTGCCTGGCAGAGCGTGGGGAAATCAGGAAGCTGGCGCGGCTGGACCCTCCGAGCCCCTCAGGGGTGGTTTTTTGGGGGGAGGATTCGGGCTGAAAGGGCTCCAAGAGGCTTTGGGTTGTGAGGAGGGGCTGAGGATCACCAGCTCGCTGGAGCTGGGTACCTGGGGGAGGAGCGGGGAACAGCTTCGCCCGGAGAAAGCGTTTGCTTGGAAGGCGATTGCAAAGTTTTCTAGGCGACGATCAGCAAATAGCCAACATCCAGTGTATCCTGCACCAGGGGAGCTCCCTCTGACCTGACGAGTTACAAACCAAACCAACCCACGAAAAAAAACCCAACCCTGCTTGTGGCCGCAGAGCCCCGGCCTGGCCCTGGCCAAACCCGTCAGGCTTTCAAACCCGTGTCAAGGAGAACCAGGCAAAGCCGGGGGGTGAAGGCAGGATTAGGGGAGGTCTGGCATTGCTTTTGGGGTGGCGAAGGGTTTGGGGCGGCTGCGGGGACAGGGCAGGGCGGCGGCTGCTTTTGGCCTTCGCTGGTTCAAGTACAGAAATCGGCCAGGGGAGACCGAATGGGCAAGGCAACTGAAGGGGTTTCCTTTCGGGAGAACCAAGCCACGCTGGTCTGATCGATGATTGCTGGTTTGGAGCGTGGCAGGAGCAGCTCTGGCTCAGCAAATCCAACCCCATCCCCTCCCAGCCTCGCAGCACCGTCCCTGTTAACTCTTCCCTCGGCTGGTTCATAAACCCCGGGACTGATTCGAGCCGCCTTCCCACCCAGACCTGCCTTTCGGGGGGAGATCAGCTCCCGCTTCACAAAGAGCCCCAGGCCAGGCTCTCGGCCGCACAAACCCGTGTTGATCAGACAGCGTCACCCCCTCTCCCTTCGCTTTTAAGCTGTAATTTGCCAAAACCTCTCTCTGCCCCCTCCTGCCTGCCCTGGGGGTGCCGTTACCTGCGCTCACCGCCCGCCCCACGGTTCTCCGGCTGCTCGGGCACCCAGCAGTAGTTATCCGCCGCGTTTTTGGCCGGTCGCTTCTCCCGCTTGGCCGCCCTCCTCCTGCAAGCCACGAGGGCCAGGGCAAAGGCCAGCAGCAGCAGGATGGCCACCAGGCTACCCAGGATGTAGTAGAGGAGCAGCCGGGGACCGTCGGCGCTGTGCTCGGGGCCAGATTCTGCTGCCGTGGGAGTCGGCGGCATCACCCCGACGGGGATGCCCAAAGTCTGCGGGATGCCCGTGGTCCGTGGGGCGCCCGTGGTCTGGAGGATGCTCGTGGTCCGCGGGATGCTCGTGGTCCGCGAGGTGCCGTGGGATGTCCCCAGGGGCTCCCCTCCGGCAGTGGGTGCGGCGTGGCAGCCGCGTCCATCCTCCTGCGGGAGGAAGCCGGGCGGGCAGAGGCACTCGAAGGCGCCGGGCAGGTTGCGGCAGGGCCCGGGGCAGGGGTCCCGGAGGCACTCGTCCACATCCACGCAGTCATCGGCGCCGCCGGGCTGGCGCTGGTAGCCCGGCCGGCAAGCGCAGTGGAAGGAGCCGGGGACGTTGAGGCAGATCTGGGAGCAGACGCCGGGCTGGGCACACTCATCCTCATCGCGGCAGTGGTGGCCACCGGGCCCTGTCGGCCGGTAGCCAGGCCGGCAGAGGCAGACGAAGCTGCCGGCCGTGTTGTGGCACTCGTGTTGGCACGGCCCGGCCAGGCACTCGTCCACATCCAGGCAGCGCCGGCCATCAGGCGCCAGCGCGTAGCCGGCCTCGCAGCCGCACTCGAAGCCACCGGGCCGGGTCTGGCAGGTCCCCTGGCACGGGTTGGGGTGGCAAGCGTCCTCAGGCAAGCAGGAGGCCATGTCGGGGGCCAAGGTGTAGCCGGGATGGCAGGCGCATCGCGGGGGCTCCCCCGGTGCCTCCAGGCACTGGTGCTGGCAGCCCCCGTTGCGGTGGGCGCAGGCGGTGGGGCAGAGGGGCCCGGGGGGGTGCCAGGCGAAGCCTCCCCCTTCCAACGGCCCCTTGCAGATGGTGAAAGCCGAAGCCTCGTGGCCCTCGCATTCGGCCTGCGCCAGCGTGCCGAAAGGGGCCATGGCGAGCCGGGAGCTGTGAACCCCGAAGGGGGTGGTGTAGGTGACCCGGCCGGGTCCGGCCATCGGCAGGGGTCCGCACATCCCCCGGAAGCTGAACTTGCAGAGGAAGGTGGTCAGCAGGGTCCGGCACGAGTGGTCAGTCCAGCCGGCGATGCCGGACGGCTCGCCTGGCCGTAGGCTGACGCAGCGGACGCTGAGGCAAGTGACGGCCGGCTCGGCCAGCCACGCCGAGTAGTTACCGGGCTCGCCGCCGTCCGCCCAAGCGAATCCCCGTAGGTGTTCCTGCGGCTGGACGCAGCGTCCTCGCGTCAGCGTCAGCCCGATCCACGCCGGGCCTGTCCAGCCGGCCGCTTCCAGCAGCTCCCGCAGCCGCTCGGCCTCGGCGGGGCTGCGCACCGGAGCCAGGCTGCCCCCGTTGTGCCGGCAGCGTTCCTGGGCGCCGTACCAGTTGAGCTCGGCCCGGTGAAGGGTGTAGCAGGCATTACCAGCGCAGACCACCTCGGCGTGCTCCCCGGCGGATCCCCGCGCCAGCAGCAGCAGCAGCAGCAGCCAGGCCGCAGCCATCCCGCCGGCTGGATGGACGGACGGACGGATAGAGGGACTTGTCAGCGGCCGGCTCACATCCCCTCGCCCCGCCGAGCTCGCCCTACGTGCATCCTGTGCTGCCGGGTCTCCTATTTATCACCGGAGGCTACGGCTTCCTGTAGCGCGGCCGTTCGCTGGTGCCGGCAGCCTTGTTGTCTTCCCCTTCCCCCGGCGCAGCCGGCTCCTCGCTCCCATCCTCAAAGCTTTGGCTGCGCTACAGCCGGCGACGCTTTTCTGCAGCAGAAACGACCAGGGTTCCGGCTTTTTTTTTGGGGGGGGGGGGGTGTTGTTTTTCCGAGGGCTCAATCGACTCGCTCGCCCAGCAGATGACTGGGTTTTTTTAATCCCTAATAGGGCCTGGTAGTTTCTAAGGCGGACAGTTTGCAAGCGCGCCCGGCTAAAAGGGGAAAAGCAAACATCAAAAAACAACATAAAAAAAGCCGTGGGATCTCTTGCTATCGGCCCGTAAAAGAAACCGAATACTTGGCGCGGCGTCTCGTGAGCGCGCGCCACATCTCCGGCGCATTTTTCCCCTTCTTCGTGCGCTTTAAATAGAAGGAGAAGCCCTGAAATAGGAGCTGGGTCGTGGGAAGGTCCAGGCTGCCGGGACGGAGCCGAGTTCGGCCGGTCTCCGGTGCCGTCCAGATCAACCCCTCGGTGCCGGGGGAAGCGAAGCTGCTGCGATGCTCCGCAGTCGCCGCTCGCTAATCGTCACTTGACCCCGTGCCGGTGCAGGGCTGGGCTTGGCCAGCGCCGGTGGCTCTGCAGAAGGTCATTAGAGAAAGGGCGAAAGAATTGAGAGCACTTAAAACCGTCGCGTTTAAACAAACATTCGCATCTCGAAAGCCCCTAAAGAGGCTTGATGCAACTTCTCCGCGACGGCGTTTTCGGGTCCCAAAGCCTTTCAGCAGCGTGCTTGGAAATTTACAGAGCTCTCAATATTTAAAGGTTCTGCCGGTGCAGGGTTTGCGGTGGTTGTCCTGGACTGGAAGATGCCAAGCACCGCGGGGGCTTCTTCTCTGCCCCAGCAGAGAGGTCGGGATGGTGACGGGGTTGTAGAGGGTGAAGATGAGCGGACTTGCCCCGAAGGAGGGTGGGTGGGCTGCAGGATGGTGTCTGGAGAAGACACTTTCCACTTGCTGTTTGGAGACCTTTGGACAAAGATGAGAGAGCAGAGTTGGCCCGATGACGCGGTTTACACACTTCACATAACGCGAGGTGGTTTTATCTGCCGTAATACAAGGGGGCATACAGCAAATGAGCCAAAAGCTGATGGCTTTAAAGAAAAGCTGAGCGCAGTTCCCTCGCTGATGGTCCACCCGCCTTTCTGCATCCCCAGCATCCCCTCCTGGAGCATCTTTCTCGCAGCAGCTACCTCAGACTTAACCCCTTGGCCTGCGAGTCGCTCTTATCTTTTCCTGCTTCGCAGCCATCCAGCACAGCCGTGAATTCAGCTTCACTCCAGCAATCTTCCCAGCTGTGGATCTCTCAGCTTTCTGTGCGCCGAACCAGCTCAGAAACGCTGTAGTGAGCGACAGCAACCCCGACGAGGAACCGAAACAAGAAACTCCCTTGTTCGCACCCCTCCTTTATGCTCTAAAGAGAAAACTTTGCTCCTACTGAAGGCTACAGGTTCATGTTGCCCTTCCTTAGACCTGCTTGAGCTGAGAATAAGGTGCTAAGGCTCCAAAACTGGAGCATTTGGGGTCAGCAGCCACACCGAAAAAACTGTTTTGGTGCCATCTCAAATTGGTTTTATTCAGAGTTTCCTACTGGGAGAGACTGGGGGGAATTTTTATTTTGATTTGTGCGAAACAGGAGAGCTCAACACAAAAGCATTTCCTTTCTGCTAAACCAGTACGTGCCTTTGCTTTTAGAAAAACACCGCTGGCGTGCAGAGGAATTAATGAATATTCTTCGTTAGGATGGGTACGAGGTGGAAGCCAGGGCTCCTGCCCCATGGAAGAGAACTTCGCCGTGTCAGATCCTTTCCCTTCATTTGCAAGAATCCAGCTCGCAGCTTTTCCCGGTGGCTTTATTTTATTTTATCTCTCCCCCAATAAACGCTTGAAGGTTCCTGCCAGAGCTGTTTGCGGGCTGCTTACGATTTCACGGATGGGAAACCTCCCCCGCAGCAGCACCACCACCACCCCTTTTTAGTGAGATCTTCATCTGCAAAGCTTATGCCGAGACTTTTCCCCCCGGTTTTGGCAAGAGGGTAGTTTTTGGCCATCGCCTTTTATTAAGCACGCCAGGCTTTGTAAATTTCCTTGGCAGTTGGGCTGATGCTGCCACAGGAAAATCAATCAAAGTCCCGGTTCCTCAGTGACAAGGGGTTTTGTTTCTCAACCCCCGCGGTGGGACGTGTCTCTAAACCCCTCTTTCAGATAATAATCGAAACCAAACTATCTGCTGGAGATCAGAAATCCTGCCGAACGGCATCTTGCACTTCAAAAAAACAAAACAAAACAAAAAACCAACCCCAAAACCCATATAAAATTAAATTTAAAAGAAAAATGCAACCCCAGCTGGCTGCCTGAAGGAACCGCTTAAAAACACGTTTCTCCGAGGCCACAGAAGGAAACGCGACGCGTCTGCTCGACATCAGCAAAGGCTGTTTGTGCAAAGCCCCAAGGCTGGGGCGAGGGACAAAGGGGCCGGCGACGGGGGGACACCTGCGCCAGCCGCAGAAGAATAGGAGGAACTGGGCTTCCTCTGGGGACGTCCTCAAGGACATCGCCTCGGCTCGCTGCTGCAAACAGCCCGTTGCCCAGACCCGGAGCTTCGGGCAAGATCTTGGGAGGGAGGAACATGTTTCGCCTGTGAAATCTGGGGGGAATCAGGGCCACGTGGAGCTGGGCTGACTCCTGCTCATGCCAAAGGTGGGCACTGGAGAGCCCTTTGCTCTTGGTGATTTACGGCCACACCAGCGTGGAGAGCGCTGGTTTTATCATCAAACCATAGAATCGTTTTGGTTGGAAGAGACTTTTAAGATCACCAAATCCCTCTGCTTTTAAAGCAAGGAAATCTAAATACTCCCAGAGCTGACCGGAACATCTTCCAGCTAAACATTGCTGCAGGAATGGTGCTTCCCGGCCCTCGATAAGAACCACGAAGTAGCCGCGCTGGAAACAAACCCCAAAAAGCACCAGGAACAAGACGTTGCTTTAATGAGGTTCTACTAACCACAGTTATCTACTTATCAGATCTGACCGTTGTCGTCAGATCTCCGGCAGCGGCAGGCATGCTCGCTTGCAGCCAGGTAACTCATATTGATTTTCAAGGGTCTCATCATTACAAAGCTGCGGCAGGTCGTTAACGTGCTCGCTCGGCAGCTCAAAGCAACTACCCGTGACGTATCTTTTGGATGCAGCTGGGTACGGGGAGGTGTTTCTCCAACCCCGCTCCCGTTCCGATGGGCTGGACAGTCAGCAGAGCCCCGAGCAGGAGTCACGGAGCCTCGGCCAAGCTGCTGGAGACCCTGCGAGTGATTGAAAAATGCCTGGAAGGAAGTCGAAAACACAAACAACGTTGAATACGAGGTGGGAGGAGGGGAGAAAAAAAACATGCTTCCCAACCCAGGACGGGTGGAGAAAGGCTTTGCAAACGGCCACAGGCAGCACAGTCGCAATAAACAGGATTAATACATGAAAAGGGTATTCATCAATACGACACTTCGCAGGAAACGTAAGATACATGTCCCCTTCTTCAGTTAGTTATAGTATTTATCCATCTATCTATCCAGTAATTGATTGATTGGTTGATCTATCCAGTAATGGATTGATTCATCTATCCAGTAATTGACTGATTTATCTATCCAGTTATTGATTGATCTATCCAGTAATNCTTATTCTCCATATTTTTATTGACGGGTATCTAAGAATTCCCTTTGGGCTACAGCAGGTCCTCCTGAGTCCAACCAAGGAACATCACGCTCCACAAACCACCCCCCCACCTCCAGGATTTTTGCCGGGGGGCCATTGAGACAGAGAAAGCGAAAAATACTCGAATAAACACAACCAAGTCAAGCTTATAAGAAAAGACGGGGAAAATATTCCACGTTCTTCAGTGGCGACTGCTCGGCATTCTTTTCCTGAGACCCTTTTTCAAGCGAGATGTCGCGGAGCGGCGCACATGAAAGGCAGCCCCAGGAGGAGAGCGCTTCCCCCTCCCGCCGCTCTCACCGGCGGACAAGAATTGGTGTTTTTTTTCTCCCCAAAAGCCGGGGCCGGGCACCGTGCTGCGCGCCTCTGTTTATTTGTCCTGCCTTTCGCTCTGGGCTGCGGCCGATGCTGCCCCTTCGGGCTGCGACGCTGGGATGGGATTAAAAGAGGTCCAGATAAAAAGAGGGATGCTCGAAACAGGCGCTGGGGCAGGAAAAGGGTTTGGCAGGAGGATGAGGACACGGGGCCGGATCCCGTGTCCTGCAGAGCTGCTGATTTTCTCATTGCTTTTGAAGGAAGCCCTTCAAGAGCCACGTGTGGAGTCGGGAAGGGTTATTTGGTCCTTGTGGGCCAGGAACAAACGTTCTGGGAAAACCTGCATCTCCCTGGGGAGTTTTTTCACCTCCAAAACCAGCTTTTTTTTCCCCCCCCTCCTCCTTCTCCTGAGGATGGGAATTACCCAGGACCAGCAGCAACCTGCTCAGGGAACATCAATCCCACACCCAAATAACTCCTGGAACACGAGACTAACAAATAGCCTTGTCTTACTGAGCTGCGGCCCCAGCAAACCTCTGGAGGTTCAGTCCAAAAGAACCCTCCACTCAAACAAACACCAAAAAAACAGGGAATGGCTCCAAAATTTGATTTTTCTGAAGCTTGTTCCCCAATTAAATGGTCGGTTTAAAGGGCAGCTGGTTACCAGGGCCGGGTTTCTCACCACCCTCTCCTCTCCTCTGCCATCCCAACGGCCGTGGTAGATCTATCCATTTTTCCTTTGCGCCGTATGGATTTTATTACCCCGCTCTCCAGCTGGCAGAGGAGGGAGGAAAGAAGCAAAGCCACTCTTTGCCAACCAACTGATGCTCCCGCGAGTTGGGGAGGGTCCCGAGGAGCCGCTTGTCCCCTCCGAGGACTTCCACCCTCCCTTTCCTTCCAGCTATTGCCGCCCAGATTTGTTTACAACCCTGCCCTTTCCTTCAGGCTTCGGCTGCTCCAAACGCGGCTCCTTCACCCAGCACCAGAGAACAAACGATTCAACTGGGGCTGGGACAGCAAAAAAAGCCAAACACTAGAGGAATAAGGAACAAGCCATCACGGGTGTGGTGGAGGTGGTGCCGGAGGGATGGTGTCACCCCACTGAGTCACGCCGGGCTGTGGGAGTTATCGGTAAATCACGCTCAGCAGCAAGAAGTTGGTGTTTAGGAGGCAAATGCCCCAATGAAACCAGTTTGTGCCACCCGAACTCTCGCCCGTTTCACACTTGGGGCTACTGCGAGGCAAAGCTCAGCCTGGACATTTAGGGGGGAAAAGTCACAAAGGCAGAAAATCTGAAAGGAGGATGTGGGACAGGCAGAAATGGAGCATTGGGACCCAACAGCCCGTCAGGAGAGAAAAAGAATGCGATGTAGAAAAGGCTCCCCAAAATCGAGAGCCAGAAGGTCTCCCCTGAGCCTCCTTTGCTCCAAGCTCAACACCCCCCAGGTCCCTCAGCCGCTCCTCCCCAGCCTCCTGCTCTAGCCCCTTGCCCAGCTCCGTTGCCCTTCTCTGGCCACGCTCCAGCCCCTCCAGGTCCTGCTGGGAGGGAGGGGCCCAAAGCTGAGCCCAGGATTCCAGGGGCGGCCTCCCTAGTGCAGGGGAACAGCTCCTGCCCTGCTCCCGCTCATCTGTATCCCTAACAGAGACTAACTAATTTCCCTTCCTATTCCACGAGCTGAAGCTGACGGTATCTGCGAGGCTCCTCTGGCATCACCTGCCACCTGAGCAGAACTGTCACAGACATTTCCCACAGCTCCACACTCCCACGGAGCAACACCAACGTGGGGTTTTTTTTCCATGGGAAAGAACCATCACAAGCCCTTGAGGGAAACAAGTCCTCACATGTCACCTGAGGGAGCAACGGCGCAAGGCTTGGTTTCCGTGCTCACTGGCTATTAAGACAGGCCGTGACTCACCCTCCCACTTGGCCGCTCCCCAGGGGCTCCCTACGGCCCTCAGCAAGCCCAACTTTGGATGATGAGGGCTGGATGTCCACCAGAGCAGGAGAGGTGTCCAGTTTGCAGGAGAGGTGTCCGATCTGTACTGGGAAAAGCCATTTCCAGTGAAATAGGTCATCGTGGCCCAGCAGTAAGGCGAGCTGATTGAGATAGTCCTTGATCCACCCAGGGTTCATAGAACCATAGACCGGTTTGGGTGGGGAGGGACCTTTCAATGTCATTTGCTCCAACCCCCCTGCAGGGAGCAGGACATCTGCGACTAGAGCAGGTGGCTCAGAGCCCCGCCAAGCCTGACCCTGGATATGTGAGAAGACGCTGCCCCACACGCATGTGGCGCATTCTCTGGTGGCCTCATGGCTGTAGCTCCTGGTCAAGGTGTGTCCTTCAGCTTGGCAGCACTTCTGAGGCTGCGATGACTTGAGGGACCCGTGCTGCACTTGCAGGCAGGAGCAGGAGATGGAGAGAAGCTCCTGGTGCACGGTGAGCTCTGTGTTGGGCCTCAGGAAGGTTATCAGCTGGGGAACACCCACATTGTTCTCTTCTCCTCCCGTCCTCGCCCAGTATTTCCCTCATGCACCATCTTCCTCAACAAACTCGAGAAGAACGGCTTTGGAAGCAGCATCTGTTGGTTGAGGAAAACCTCTGGAGTTCTGCTGAACTTTTACAACTTCAAGGGAAGAAAGGGGAGAAAAAAAATATAAAGCAGCAGCAACTTCTGAACAAGCCATTAGCGAAACCGCTTCTCCTGCGCTTGGCCTCTGCGAGTTTTGCTGGCAGAGGGTGTGTGCATGAGCCAGGTGTCCTGGTGGGATTCCAACAGCAACATCCCTCAACCTCCCTCTGAAATTAAGAGGAGGGGTTGCTGGGGTTGGGTTGGGGTTTTTTTTAATATCTGTCCTCTTCTTCACCTCCCCCCCCACCCTGCAGCTTAACCCCCCCAGAAGGGTTTGCTGGAGGCTATCGGTTAATATCTTACAGTTGCACTTGGTGTTCTCCAAGGGCTTTTCCAACCTTAATGATGCTCTGATCGTCCTCCCAGCACATGGGTGGGAGGAGACTCCTCCACCCACGAGCTCCGAGGGGCAGCGGCTCATTTAATTCTCTTGTTTTCCTTCAACACGGCTCCATCTGCGAGAGGAGCTCGTTACGACAGCCCAGCTCCACACATCCCATCGAGACGTTGCCCCAGGCCACCCAGTACAAACCGGTCGTTGGTTTTGCTGCTCGCGAGGCAAAAGCTTGTCCCCATCTTTGCTGGAGGCCCCTTCGAGCACGGCGAGGCCACATGCAGGGTCCCACAAAGCTAAGACGCAACACGGGAAGAGCTCCAGGAGCCCAGCACCAGCTCCGCAGCTCAGCCTCCCTCTGCAGGGTGCATCCTGCCTCAGAGCAGCCCAGCTGGAGAGGGTTTCAGCCCAGGGGCGGTGACACGTGTCCTTGTTTAACCTCCAGCAGCACATGTTACCCATTAGCTGCTAATGACACCCACCATCAGCTCCCTCCCCCCTGGCAGACACCTCGCGTAGCACCTGCAAACGTCTCACCCAAGCAAGCCAGGGCAGGGAGGGACGGCCGAGATGCAGGGATCCCCCCGGAGAAGCACGTGGGCAACAAGGAGCTTACACCAGTGCCGCCGGTTCAGAGCACGGAGCCGCTGTCTCAGCGCCTGTTTTGCCTGATCTCCTCCAGAGGTTCCACTACACCGGGGATGTGGCGTCACGAGGCCGTGAAACTCAACCTGCAGCGACGGGAGAAGGACAACGTTAATCCCCTGCTTTCAAAAGCGGTGTCATCGTTCTCCTAATGATACCTCCGCAAGCAAGCTGGTCTTCTGCACGTCTTCCGCCCCCCAAAATTGAGGCCTCTCAGGGCTTCAAGGGGCCTGGCAGAAAGATGGGGACAGACTTTGGAGCAGGGCCTGTGGGGACAGGACAAGGGGGATGGGTTGGAACTGCCAGAGGGAGATTGAGAGTGGAGAGAAGGGAGAACTTGTTGGTGCTGAGGGTGGGGAGAGCCTGGCCCAGGCTGCCCCATCCCTGTCCCCATTGCAGGGGAGGTTGTTGGGGGCTCTGAGCAACCTGCTCTAGTTGAGGATGGGTTGGACTCGCTGACCTTGGAAAGTCCCTCCCCACCCAAACCAGTCTGGGATTCGAAAAAATACAGCCTTAGGAGGACATGGGCTGGATGTTCTGCGCCGCTGGGGGATTCTCGGTGGGCACTTGGTGGGGGGGAACAGAGGGACTGCAGAAAATGTCCTGAACTGGAGCTGCTGAGCCACCAGCAGCGGCGCAAGGACACTGCCGGCTCCTCTCCCCACCCGCGGCCCAGAGGTCCCCGCGGGGACGCGAAAATAAGGAAGATGAGCCCGAAGTTCAAACACTTTCATTTTTTAAGAAGAAGTTTGGCAGAGAAGTGTCTCATAGCACATGAAAACACTGAGGTCATCCCTCCCGGGATCCCGTGCAGAAGGAGCTGGCCTGAGCAGCGCACGGACTGCT